>JAXGGA010005483.1:0-77836 GCA_038373865.1 Uloborus plumipes
ATTGTGCCCCAAAGCATACTGAAACGAAATCTTATAGGAAAGCCTACGTTAAAGCAATCCCCTTATGAGGCAACATTTAAAAAACAATACATAAAGATCAGGAAAATATCCTTTAAAAGTGTCTGGACAATGTCTTTTGTTGTTAAACTTCAATCGTATTCATATCTGATAATCTTATATCAACGCACACTCGATGTTAACAAACCAATTATAAATGTACTATTTAATACTTGAATAAAATAAAATTTTATAAAAATGTAAGCTCATATGACAATACTTCACTGGATCAAATCTTGATTTTATTTTATCTCAATGGAGAACCACATTGAGAACTATGTTTCAAGGGTGGTTATTTTTGACGACAAATATCGCAAAAAACATTTTACAGGTTATTAATCAATATCTTTGCTGATTAATGTCCTTCGAAGACGCTACCAACCCAAGACACACTCTCAATCACTATCCTTTCAACCTTTTTTTTTTTTTTTTTCAAAATCGGTACATCCGCTAAGTCTGTACGGTATCACAGACACACAGATACATCAAACTTATAACTCCCTTCCTTTGTCACGTCAGAGGTTAAAGATTGGAGATTAGCAAAACAAACAAGATAAAATCACACCTCGAGCCGACATTTATGGTATAATTCCATCAGGAAAAAAACGGCTAAGTACAACAGATTATTAAATGATTTGATGATAGAAACCAATTAACTACGATTCAAATCACAAGTCATCCACTTCACGACTTTTTGAGTTAGACCTCTCATAAAATATACACCACCAACTCGACTATTTCGATCCATGGACAGCTGTTTCGAGCTAATTATGCTCTCATCAGCATTGAATACGAAAGTAGTCGAGTTGGAGGCAAAATCCTCTTATATACCAAAGAGAGCCAAAACAACTGGTAGCTAAAGTGAAATCACAATACCAGCGAGCGACCGCACTTAGTACGGTACAACTCGTAATTTTTTTAGGCAGAGCTCAAGGTATAAAGCAGTGAGTAACCGCCCCTAAGCAAGGGCTAAGGCAGAAACAGTTTAAGGCAGTTTCTGCCTTAGCCCTTGTTTAGGGGCGGTTACTCACTGCTTTATACTCTCATAAAATACCTGAGAGAATTTGACCTTACATTGCACACGCCTATTGAAACAGTCATTTTACAAAAAAAAAAAGAAAAAAAAAGGAGGGGGGGGAAGAGGGGGTCAAACTGAGCTCTCCATTCCCTTCAAACGCACAGATCTGAAAAGTACGGAAATTGAAATATATTATGAATCCAATATTTGCTTCGGTATATCTTATCCTTTATCTTTTGAATGTAAAAGAAATGTAAAAAAAAAGAATCAACGCAGGAAATACCTTTCCTGGAATAAAATATATGCTCTTCGCTTTCATCAATTGAAAACGTCTTGGTCCTTTTGATATAATTTTCTCAGGATCTTACTTTCCCGGAATCTAAATTCAATAAAATAATTTTCTGTGTCAATCTAGGGGAGAAAACGATGTTTCGAGACGAAAATTCGTTCTTCAAATATTTTCTGAAGCTCTACCCAATGAAGTTTTTTAAATCATGTTTCAAAAGAAAAACAAAACCTATCCGTGTTAGTTGCATTTTGTCATTTAGCATATATTAAAGATGTATTTTTTTTCTTCTAGTAAATATACACTGACGTATTTCAAGAACACAAAAATAAAGATAAAATTTTATTTTAATGTAGTTGTTTCTTGCATTCCACTTCTTATGATTTTTTATACAACTATAACACTTAATTTCTCTATTTTTTGATACAAAATACCTTTAATTACACCTGTACAATTAAATAAATATTTTTCTCCGACAACATCGAGTGATAAAAAAGAAAAATATCGTTTCATTAGAAAAATATCCTAATTCTTCTAACTGATTTCTGTTGTCGTGGCCATTACGGGAAAACAATACCTAGCGCAGACGTTAAACAAATTAAATAATACAAAAAAAATATTAATGTTGTAGACGATAAATAAAAATATAAACATTAAATAAAAAATACAGCTGATAATAATAAATAGCTAAACGTTAAATGAAAAAAACAGCAGACGATAAATTTATAAAAGCAGAATCAGTATTTAAATCTTAGAAAAGAAATATATTACATAAAATGTATTTCTAGTCAAATAAAAATAGCAAATAGTCATTTGATAATATTCAAAACAATATTCTTATCTATGGTTTAAATCTTAAACGATAATAGTGCATTCTGTCAAAATTAGTTTTCATTTTTGTAATATAACGTCACAAATTCACTATGTTAAAAAATAAAATAAATAAATGCAATAAAAACTATGTATGTATAAAGCGTGGGAAAACGTTTTACGTCTTTATGAAAGTTTGCTAAAAACATTTTGAAAGTTACTCTCTTATGCGTTCCGGCAACCAGTAATGGCTATAACACGTCAACGTGTACTTAAACAGTACAGACCAGGATTATTTCGCGAACCATATTGTTCATCTATATTTAATCAGTACTCTGGAATCTGTTCCAAATAAAGGAGAAGAAAAGACGAGAAAGAGTACAAATAGTATTAAGGTTTGCCTTTGGCGAAGCATTGATTGGTTCTGCTGGGGTCAGGTGCAACGTACACAGCCAATCAAGAGTTGCAATTCAGATGGGCATGAGCGGAGAGTGGCTATTGCATTTCGTTTGATTCCAAATGACGCTGTTGGAATCGTTTGTACCAATCGATCCTTTGGGGAGTGAACACATGTAAGAAATGTCTGGTGTTTTTGTTTACATTATTTCTTCGTAAAGCTTTTGCTGATTTCTGCATAAAAAATTACCGAAAACCAAGATAGTCTCTTTTTTATGCTTTCATTTTTAGCTTAAATGTGAAATCTAAATTTTTTACTGTCAAAGGAAGTTTAATTTTAAGTTCATTTAAATCTAATATTCTCTCTTTTTTCTATCTTTCGCATACTTTGAGAATTTTTCCCATTACTATAATTGAAATATTTAGCTGCAAAAAAAATATGGCATTCTAGAAATTACGCATAAATGCAGGTATTTAGCTGTAAAAAATTAGCCATAACTTTTTCTCAAAATAAAGTGAATGTAAATCGAATTTAACAAAATTATTATATAATATTACATTACGTTCTAATATTCTTACATACGTCATTAAATTTATCAGGCTAATTTATTTTTTGCCTCGACAGTGGTGACATTATTTACATTTAACATCAGGATTTTCTAACGAGGACAATCTCAGCAGGGTTGTGTCTGGTAGCTCTAATATCATGATGCTCAAATTTTATTTTTTTTTTCAAGAATATCCATTAAGCCTATAAAACTTGCCCCTTTTAGTGCTCTTTCTTAAATGTAATAAAATCTTTTAAGACCGCACTCTTCGATTTACTGTAGCGGCATAATGCGTTATACAAATCAGATTGAATTACCATAATAATATTATTTTCTCGACAATTCTTGATCTTATCAAAACGAATTTTGTATCAATTGATAGAACATTTTATTTCACTTTTAAAACAGGCCAGTCATTGGGGGGGGGGGGGCATTGCCTCCCCCCCTGATTTTGAGAAATCATTGTATTTACATGTGAGGGTGGGCGTGGTTTTTTTATGTTTTCCGATGAAATTGCATTATGTTTGGACCCTAAGCCCCCCCCCCCCCCTGGAAAAACTCGAAATGACTGCCCTGTTTTGAAAGCAGCAAAATTGGTACAGCAAAGCTAAGGGTTTTAAATGAAACTGAAAACAAGCTTCTCTAAAATAATTTGACTTAACTTCCTGAAGTGCTATAGCGCAAATTTTACTATTCGGCACAATATAGTGTTATCATATCAGTAGGAATAAGCGTATTACAGTGAACTCTCATTTATACACCGCCTCATTTATGCGTCTTTTTCACTTATACGACGATTTTAAACGGTGCCAGCACATTCCATAGCGAAATAATGATAGTATCATTCGTTTATGCGCCGCTCAAAAGATAAATATTTCACTTATGCGCCGAATTTTCCCTAAAATGTAAAAAAAAAAAAAATATTTATTTTCTTTGAAAAATAAGCATTTTTCTTCACTTTCCTCTTTAATCTTTCGCCTTTATTGCTCACGGAATTCTTTTTTTCCGTATGCACTAGAGTTAGGAGAGAGACAATTATCTATTATGCATCATTTTAAAGCGAACAGTTTGTAATTAGGTATGCTATAATTTTTGGTTTCTCTTTATCATTGTAGTTAAGTTACAGCAATTGTCAAACCGTAGTAATATGTCCCTTTTCTATAGAAACTATGTTGCGTTTTAGTCCTTTAAATAGGCTTGTTCACTTATACGTTTCTCTCACTTATGCGCCTTTTTCTGTTGGTCCCTTGGGCCGGTGTATAAGTGAGAGGTCACTGTATATTATTAATAATTGCAGTTTAATATTGCTACACTAGCATACATCGTTATTTTGGCTAAATGTTCTACAATAAAAAATGCATTTTATAGCGTAACACAACACAAGAAAATAAGCTTAAAAATTGTTACTTGATATCCCAAGCATCACCTAACCCATTTATGCCCAAGTTTTTTTTTAACATTTTTTTTTCCATTCTTATCTGCTTAAAACTCTTACTTGTAATGGTTTACATACATTTTAGGCGTAAAATAGTTCGCCGTTGCCATATTTATTAAGTTATTTAATGTCCTGTTTCTGGGATATTTTGCAGATATGTGCACAAAACATGACCTTACTTGACTTTACTTTTGTAAAGTAACATTACAGAAGGCATCTCTGATCAATTTTAAGCAAATCATTTTAAAATAGTTTAATTTTGTGAAAAATAAGTTCTTAAAAAAAACTTACTTTCTGCGGCTATCCGTGCTGGATCGTTGGTTGACTGATTTGTCTGAAAATATCTGTCAATAAATAAGCTCTGATGTCCAAATAGTGGCTCTAACCAGTTTTCTCAAGAAGAAGGACTATTTAACTTGTAAAAAACAGCTTTAGTAAAAGGATATACCCATTACAGGTTTTTGTATGCAGTAACTAACAAGCGTCCCGTTTTTAGGCTACTGGGCATAAATGGCTGAACACACAGAATAAATCAAAGAATTGAGCAATTACTAAGTATTACTAAGAAACAAATGTAGCAACTATTAAACAAAGACAAAAATACGATTGACAATATGATTCCTTCAAAAACAATTCTGCTATGCTGCCTTAGTTAATAGAAAGTGGAGCAGGAATGGCCGGAGTAATTATAGAAGTAGGATACACGTGACTAGGTAGGGAAGACAAAAGAACCTTAAGATACGAATCACTAATTGTTATTTTGTACGAAGAATCGGATGCGGTTACCATGGGAACACAGACGGCATCTTGCACGAGATAAATCTATTGGCCTCTTACTTCATTGAGGTAAATGGTTTAGGAAAAATCGGGTAAGATTTTTTTTTTCCTCAGTAGTAAAGTAGTATTAAACAAGAAAGTGATAAATAAAAGATGTAGGCTTTTAGCAAAAGTTTTAAATTTTTAATTGTTAGAACATTTCATTTTCAGAGACTGTATATAGAAGCGTTAATTTCTACTTTTAAATCGATAGATACATTTAGTGTAAAATAAATATAATTCATTTTAATCTTATTAAAATCAATTTAAATAAAAAAATATTCCAGTTAATAACTTAACTCATTTTTGTAATTAATCATCCAGCTCAATTAGACATTTAATAGCTAAAACTTATGCCGATGACAATTTATTCGACACTACGTTAGGTTTCTTTAATTGTGCAGCAATCATTTGAAATATAATCGTTCAAAACTCATTTCTCTATCTTTCAAAATTTGCATTTAATTTCCATTTTTCATAGCGCAACGCGTTTATGAAATTAGAACAGTAATTATTTAAACACATTATGTCAAGTTCCTTATCTGAATCAAGTATGCTATCTTTTTACCGTTAAGACCTATTAATAAATATTTCTCTCAATTTTGTTTCATTGTAGTACGTATTTATTTTCAAATGCATGGGTGTATTCGAGATCTTCAAGAAGATTATTAGAAGTATACATAGACAATTATGAGAACTCGTTGTGTGCAATCAACAATAGTTAAAGGGCGATAACAAATGAATAGTAAATAATTCCTTATTGATCCCTAAAGCGTTATAAAGAGCGGATGATTGAATAATTTGGTATTTTGTTACTTTACTTCTAATACCTTTGAAGATAATAACATGAGTTATATTTGCAACCCAATTATAGAAATTATCTGATTAAACACAGCGATGTAAACCTGTAAATGTTTCATCAAGTCTTGTAAAGTAATAGCAAAGAAATAGTTGAATTTTCTATTTGAACGTAAAAAAGCATTTAACAACGTATATAGTCAATATTATTTCGTCAAATTTATGTTATGTGTATCAACTCCGAATGAGCTAACTAAAACTCTCTAATATTAGAATGACCTATATAACATTTATTTTAACGATAGAAGATATTAATTTCCCAATGGGTTTGAACGATTGGATGTTTTGCAGCTTCATCTTTTTAACTAGAGACAGACGTATTGTTACGATAACAATGATATTGTTATGATCAATATTCAGTATTAACACTTTTTCGGATTGCTGAACATCCAAAAATATCATTTTTATTGACTTATTCTTTATTTTAGCTTTTTTTTCAGAAAGTTGTATCAGCTTTTGTTTAATCATGGTTTTCGATACAGTGGGTATAGTGTCGAAATTTTTGGAAATTTATTTAGGAAATAGTGTTAATATTATTTGAGAAATATCTAAAGTCCATTTCCTGGCTGAGAGAGATCGATACAGCCTTTCATTTCTTTAGTGATTTGACAAATTGAGTATCAAGTGTGATTGGAAACTAAATCCTTAGATTCCATGTCAAGACCACCACCTAACCGGAGTACCTGCCGTTGCATCCGAGCGTTCTGTGTCAAGAAAACTGAGATGGCACAGTAGGTTCTACAGTGAACTCTCACTTATACGCCGCCTCATTTATGCACCTTTTTCACTTATACGACGATTCTAAATGGTCCCAGCACATTCCATTGCAAAATAATGATAGTATCAGTCGTTTATGCGTCGCTTTAAAAATAAATATTTCACTTATGGGCCGAATTTTCCGTAAAATGTAAAAAAAAAAATCTTTAAAAAATAAGCATTTTTCTTTACTTTCGTCTTAAATCTTTCGCCTTTATTGCTCACGGAAGGCATTTTTTCCGCATGAGCTCGAGTTCGGAGAGGGACCACTACCTATTGTGGATTATTTTAAAGGGAACAGTTTGTAATTAGGTATGCTACAATTTTTGTTTTCTCTTTATCATTGTAGTTACGTTACAGTAATTGCCAAACCATAGTGATATGTCCCTTGTCTTTTGAAACATTCTTAGTCAATCTCTCATTAGAGTCTATGTTGCGTTTTAGTCCTTTAAATAGGCTTGTTCACTTATGCGTCTCTCTCACTTATGCGCCTTTTTCTGTTGGTCCCTTGGGCCGGCGCATAAGTAAGAGTTCACTGTATGGGCTAATGCGCCACTGAGTTTGTACCAGTGCTCAAAGTTGCAATTTAGGTTGAAAGTACTGCTTATACTACCTTTGGTCAACTAGAAGTTTCATGCTTATTTTGCATTACCCACGACAGAAGGAATCCCAAGTAGCACACTTCGTTTTTTAAAGGTTGTAAAATGGTTATTAACGTTGTAACAACCGCTTAAAAACGTTTAAAGGTTATTTGTGCTACCTGGGAAAGGACTTTCTTCCCGTCTATTTTACTTATACTGCAGCGCATTAATTCCAGGTCATTATAGTGCAATCGACAAGTATTGGTCATTTGCGAAAAAGTGGTAAAAAAACCAACTTATTCAGCGTAAAAGTAGCTAGTGCAATTTGCAAGTTAGGATTGTACTTGAAAAAGTAATCAGAAATGGTTACTTCCGTGTGAGAGTAGTTAACACTTTCAGGTCTGAGCATTTTCGACCGCGCATTTCCCTCCTGACTGGGGGTTTTTGTCGCTTTTCGTGATTTTTTAACAAATACTTGGAAAAAGTTAATGTTGGTTAACTTACTTTTACTAAATACTTCAAAATGTTTTCTTTCATGATGAAAGACCTATTTAAGTGAAACAACAATTAATATTTAGTAAGAAATTGTCGAAAAATGCATGTTTGGAACTTGAAAAAAAAGTTCCGCATAGGAAAATATCATTGTTGGCCATGAAAATATGCACAAATTTAATTAAAAAATTACCCAAATCTTGAACAATACTTAAAGAAAGATTTAATTTTCTACTACACATTATTTTGCAAAATTTGCTTTGGTGTGGTATATTTCAAAGCAATGATTTGCACAAAGAGCAATACCACATGGTTCGCAATAAGTTCGTATAAGCCTCGAATCTATAGCGTCTCCTGCAGTTAATTCTGATTGGTGGTGGCATCTATATATTTTTAAGAAAATAAAAGGTCCATAGGTAATATCTAAAAAGGATTGAAACAAAAAAACCCGTATTTTCGTAGTTACAGTAGCTCAAACTTGACCCTCGAGCTGAGCTCGGGCTTAGTCATCTTCAACAAAAACGGCACCCCGAGCTGAGCTCGGGCTTAGACCGGAAAGTGTTAATGTAAAAACAAAGCATGGGACTGCTTGAAAGAGACTTCTGTAAATAGCAAAACAATGCGCTCTGTGTTATTTGTGCCATTAGCAATTCTTGCTCATATGTGAGACATTAGTTAGTTAAACGAAAAAAATCATGCTTGTCTGAGAAGTTAGTGAGTGTTGTCCAGAAATCATGATTGTTTGGAGTTAATGCAATAATCAAAACTGCGAGAAAACAAATAGGGCAAATAGCAATTCATGGGGAAAAAATAATTGATGCAAACACAGTAAATGATCCTCTGAGAAAGTATTTAGAACAGACAACACATCATGGTTCTTCGTAAGAAAACAATTAGTACAACAAATAAATTACGGTTCTATGTCAGAAAATAGATAGTTAACCTATTTATACCCAGTAGCCTAAAAACGGGACTCTTGTTAGTTACTGCATACAAAAACCTGTAATGGGTATATCATTTTACTAACGCTGTTTTTACAAGTTAAATAGTCTTTCTTGAGAAAACAAGGTAGAACCACTAGTTGGACATCAGAGTTTATTTACTGACAGCAATTTTTAGACAAATCAGTCAAGCAACGGTGCAGCATGGGTAGCCACAGAAAAAAAAGTTTTTTTGCGAACTTATTTTTCATGAAACTAAAGTAGTTTAAAATGATTTGCTTAAAATTGATCACAGATGCCTTCTGTAATGTTACTTTGCAAAAGTAAAGTGAGGTCGTATTTTTTGCCTAGTGTCCCATAAACAGGACGTTAAATAACTTAATAAATATGGCAACGGCGAACTATTTTAAGCCTAAAATGTATGTAAACCATTCCAAGTAAGAGCTTTAACACGCGAGAGCTCGCGCGGGGTCGAAAACGACCCCAGCCATTTTTGTTTCCATTTCTTGGAATTTTATGGACAGATAAGGAAACCATCTTTTGGGTAGCTGCCATTGTGTCCTTGATTGATATGTGGGTGTGGTTGGAATTTTCTTTAATCCTTTCAATTCTTGTAAACTAGGGGGGTTCTTGCGATTGGAGTCTTCTACGAGTACTGACGTCAGTAAAGTTCTCGGAACGGAACAGGTGTTTGGAGTCGGTTCCATTCAAAGAATTTCGAAACATTTTGTGAAAAGGAAGTAGTTTTCAGCAATCCTTCTTCTAGTCATGATTTTCAGTTAACAAGCGTGTCGTTCACAATGATAATGTAGTTATGTCCTTGCAAAATTCATATTTTTCTATAGCTTTTGCACTACTTATAACAAAGAAAAGATGCCGACTCTATATGAGCAAGGGATGAAGCATTTTAGCTAATTACTAGCTGATGGAGAAAGTGAAGAATATGTGTCATTTCAGACGATGAAGGTTTAGCAATAAAGAAAACTTTAGTGATATTGACAGTGAAAAGAAATTTTCTTTTAGCGAAAATTCTGATAATCCTGATACAGATGACCTCTTTATTGGAAGAGATAAAGAAACTATTTGGCAAAGAAATAAATTTAGAGCTAAAGTTTGTACTCCAGTTCGAAATATAAATATTTTTCTTCCTGCACCAAAGGGAAACGCAAAAAATGTTACTCATGTGTTTGAGAGCTGGAGCATTTTCGTAATAGTTCATAAAGCACTTTCTTTATGCCTTTCAAATAAAAACTAATCACTGTAGAAGTCTCTGTTAGTGAAAAAACATAAATCAACAAAATGAAATAAAAAAGTCATGAAAAAAAGGAAAAGAAATGAAAAAAAAAAAACACATTGGGGTCGTTTTCGACCCCGCGCGAGTACTCGTGTGACAAAACATGGCGCGAGCTCTCGCGAGTTAAGCAGATAATAATTGAAAAAAAAATGTTAAATAAAACTTAGGCATGAATGGGTTAAACTTGCGAGTTATAGCAATGCGTATAAACGTGATTGTGCAAGGAAGACATCATGGTCCGTCTCAAGAAAGTAACTGGTGCAATCATTAAGTTATGAGATTCTCTGCGAAAGTATGTTTAATGACGAATTAAGGGACATTCAATTAGTAAGTAACTGAAGATTACATTCGTCACTTTTAGTAATAAGTCTGTGGTAATTGAATTATAGATAAGTTTTCACGTTCATGAAAAATTTGCGATAGTGTTCTCATCGCTCTCTCATTTATTACGAAAACTACATTATAGTTAGTAAAAAAAAATGTTAACAGTATATAAAACTATGGTTTTTAATTTATTTTCTCATTCTCTCTTATGAGATCCCTGTATGGATTAATTTCCAATAAAACCTTAGTCAAAGAAAAAATAATTATAATAAAAGAATAAAAACTATGGCCCTGTACTTGCATCCAGAAACTTCCAATATAGCGTTACGAATAATGTTTGCAGTCCAACAGCGTTTGAAAAGTGATAGGTTCTTCTTCTAAGGATAGAACTCGAACCATCTGCGTAAATGGCAAGGCCTAACACTTGCTTACAAAAGGCCACACACAAGGCCTTTTGCAAGCTAATATTCTCTATTTATGTGAATTGTATCTACTATTTGTTTCGTGTATGCATCTTTATAGTTGCGCATTTCTTAGTATGTATTTTTATATATCTATATTATACGGTATTGCAAGTACTTTTATATGACCAGCGCTAGAGTGAAATTTAACATAAACATTAATTTTTTCAACATTAAGTCAAAACGAGCACAAGTTAAATTTTCCCTCTTAGTTGAAGCGAATTTATCTCCTCTCAACAACTATCTTGTCTTTGAAATAAAGTCGAAGCCTACTGGGAGATGGTTTTTCGCAGAACCGCGAAATGCAATCTGGGAATAAACGCACAATCATGCATATTTAAACATTTTTAGTAATACTTTGCAATTAAAGAGCTTATGGGAATCTTAGTGATGGAGCAATGTAATATGGGGAATTAGTGCGAGCCGTAGTAGTAGGTGTATTTGAACTTTAAATGCTTATTTTTAGATTCTTCCTTTATATATGGTATACAATTTTGTACAAGGCTCACAGAGAGTAACTTGATTTGAAAAAATGTAGCTTTATTGCTATTTGTTACTAAATGGATTCTGGCTTTCACTTACATCAGAGGGAAATGCAGAACCAATCAACTTTGGTTAAAAAAAAGGAAAAAACTTTCAATGTGTCTTCTTTGTATATGGTGAAGTCAACACAACTCTTGAGAAGCATGTAGAACTTTCAAAATTTCTTCTCTGCGCTGCCTAGATTTTACTCGCCAATTGCTTTGCTTCAAAAATCATCAGATAGTTTAGCATAGAGTTTGTTTCTGTACACTCAGTTGACTCTAATTAGTGCTAAAGCTTTTCGTTTTTTCTTACTTTAAACAATCAAAGGTTTTCAGAGCAAATGCTGTTTTAAATAAAACATCTAGAGAGTTTTTGGCCTTTAGGTGACCATTTTGCTTCCATAACAGATCCAGTCATAAAATCTTCTCTGATCTCTAAAATTGATTTTATTTAAACTCAAGTGATATCGATTTAAGAATATTTTAATGATAAAAACGTGTTTCCTAGGTCAAAAATGTGTATTTATGAGGAATGGCACTTAATTTTACCAATTTAGTAAGAGGCTGCTGTTATTAACTGTTGTCAAGTTTAAACTGCATTATTATTTATCATTTTACTTTTACTGACTCGTTATTGTACTAGAAAAAAAATAGCATTTCAAATAATATTATAAAATAAGCGTTCAACAAGTTATGGCTTTTAATTTATCGTCTACTAGCTGACCCGGCGAACTCTGTTCCGCCTTAAAGGCAATAAATAAGAAAAATTTTGAATTTATTAAGTTTTTTATTATTAGAAAATACAAAAAAAATTAAGTACCTACATTAATCATTCATTATTGTTTCTGTATTTTAGTACATGGGTTGCTCTTCACTAAAGTACCTTGTGATGCACAAAATTTTTTGTTTAAAAGTGACAATCATTTCTGACAGCTTATCACATATAAATTTCAAGGGAAGTAACGCGTTTGTTTATAATTTACTTCACAAAAAAGTCAAATAACACTCAACGCACCGCTAACTTACAACCTGTTTACTGCGCACAGGAAGCTGCCAGAACGTGTGCTTTATGTCGCTCAGACATGGAGGTGTCAAAAAAGGCTTAGTAAAAAGGCTTAGTCAATAAAACAGTTTTTCTATTTATGTAACTGACACATATAAATTATAGCCTATGTCCGTTTCCTGGCTCTAAGCTACCTACACACCAACTTTTAGCCATATCGGTACAGCCGTTCTTGAGTTATAAATAGTGTAACTAACACGACTTTCTTTTATATATATAGATTGAAATCCCAATAGGTCATATGGATGAAATTTCCATACAACATGGAATCTTTACAAGAATCTAATATGAATAGCTGTGTAAAACTGGGTACCTGTCGATGGCAATCCATTTAAAGATTCCGAATCTCGATGAAATTTACTTTTCGAACGATCTCCAACAAACGATCCTGCTCCAAAAAGTTACTAAAGGGAAAACGCAAAAGCTCACTGTCAAGTAATTACTAGTTGACAGAAAACGGATCCTCGCGGACGGAAAAACAGCCAATCGAGGGGGGGGCTGCTAATTGGCGATCTTTTCGGCGGGAGGATGAATTGAAAGAGCAGTCGGGAGTCAATATAGTGCGAGGCAGACGTGCCGATGGACGATTTTGGTAAAGTCGCCTGTTAACGAGCAGCAATGAATTATTTTGTGTTGCACTTCAGGGATTTGAAATGACATGTTCTCAATGGGTGGTTTATTTTGGGGTTACCGAGAGTATGTTACAATGACGTGGGGTGGAGTTTGATGAATTTGGTAGAATTTATGGCGGACATTTATTTTAAAAAATAAATGATAAGAATTTTTTTAAAAATGAATAAAGCCATGCCATGATATTTTTGGAGCACGATAAATATGATTATCCTAAAATACAGTATTTAACTTTATGAATAAAAGTATTAATCCCAAACAACTGTAGATAAGCTCAAGAATACTGTGCGGCATTAAGATTCATAGCTCAGAAAAAGAGTGGACTGTATGTTGAAACTTTTATTTTACCTAAATGCATCGACTTGTCGTCTTTTGTTTCATTGAAAACCGAAACTGAGGTTGCCATAAGTTGCCGTGGTGAAAACAGTTCTAGGCGAAAGGATCTGTCACCAGGAGGTTATTAAGTTACAATTACTGGAAAAATAATATACATAGTTCAAAACATGTTTATAAACGTAAAAGGAGAACAAGTTATGGAAATGAAATTAAAAGCATAATCGATACAATTATTATTTCACATGGATATCTTTCACTTATTCAAAATCTTTACAAATCTATTATTTTATTAAAAAAAGCTAATATCTCATAAGTGTTATAATTTATAAGCTTTCTAATTTATACGCAATTAGCTTTGCAAGAAGATAAATTCTCTAACCGTTTTATTTTGACAAATCATTATTGCACTTTTAAAACAAGCACTTTAAGTAAAATCATTGAAGAGTAGGGTTTAATATTTACATCAATAGTAATATTTAATTTATCGCCTATTGAAATCCCAAAATATCATACGAATTAAATTTCCATCTTACACGGAATCTTTACAATAGTCCACTATAAATAGCGTTGTGTAAAATTGGGAATGTATCGATGGCAATCCAATTAAAGATTTCGAATCTCGATAAAATTTGCTTTTCGAACAAACGATCCTGCGCCAGAAAGTTACTTAAGGGAAAACGAAAGCCCACTGCCAAGTAATTACTAGTTAACGGAAAACGGAGCCTCGCGGACGGAAGAAGAGCCATCGAGGGGGGGGGGGGGCTGCTAATTGGCGATATTTTTGGCGGGAGGGTGAGTGGAAAGAGCAGTCAGGGGTCAATACAATGCGAGGCAGACGTGCCGATGGACGATTTTGGTAAAGTCGCCTGTTAGCGAGCATCAATGACTTATTTTGTGTTGCACTTCAAGTATTAGAAAGGGAATATGCTTTAGCAGGTGGGTCATTTTGGGGTTATTTTGAGTGTGTTATTATAACGTTGGGTACAGTTTGACGAATTTGGTTGACTTTAGAGCGGATATTTATTTTTAAAAAATGATTAGAAAAATGAAAGAAATAAAATACATACCATGATATAGTAGGAATGGGAAAAATATCATACGACTAAAAATAATTATTGAAACTGAAAATAAATTTAAAAAGTAAATGAATTTTATTTTTGATATCTCGATTCCAAATAATGTTTTCTGCAACGACGAATTGCGATAGGTATGTGTACTCATTCGCCACCATGTCCTGAATTAGTGGTGCATCGGGACGGTTGCACACTGCGTCACCATGTTCTGCAGGGGCCGGTGAGCAGACATGGGTTGAGGTAAACCGGGATACTCCGACAGATTTCCAATTTGAAAGAGGGACTACACAACATTTGAAGCCCAAACAGAAAAAATATTGCAATTTGTCGTTGCGCAAAAAAGACTTTAATCCCAAACTGTGGTGAAATGAAGGAATACTATAAACAGTTCAAATCAAGTTTTTACACGTAAAGGGAGATCAAGCTAAGGCAGGAATTCAAGTGAAACAGGCGATCGCAAATTGCAATTGGTACT
This sequence comes from Uloborus plumipes, assembly GCA_038373865.1. Lineage (NCBI taxonomy): Eukaryota > Metazoa > Arthropoda > Arachnida > Araneae > Uloboridae > Uloborus > Uloborus plumipes. Next base: position 15,175 of record JAXGGA010005483.1, read on the forward strand.
GGAAGTCGAATTACATTAGAACGTTTCTTGACAAAAACATCGTGACGTCAGCGTGACGTTTGCGTGACCTCTGCCTATGAAAAACGAGCTAGATGAAACGACACAGCCTACTTGGCGACTAAGAGGAGATCGCTGACTGCTTGTGAGTTCTTATTGGCTCCACCCGTAGTGACGTCAGTTCCAAGTTAAGTTGCATTCTAGCGATTAGCATTTATAGCGATTGCAACTTATTCAAATTTGGGACTTTGCGATTGCAATGGTGGTGGAGCCAATAAGAGCTCACAAGCAGTCAGCGATCTCCTTTTATTCGCCAAGCTGGCTGTGACGTTTTATCTAACTCGTTTTTCATAGGCAAACGTCACGCAAACGTCTCGCTGACGTCACGATGTTTTTGTCAAGAAATGTTCTAATGTAATTCGACTTCCAGTATCGATTGCAATTTGCGATCGCCTGTTTCACTTGAATTCCTGCCTAAGAAGATAAGATTATGAAGTATAACTCATATTCGTAACTTTAATCATTTTTGTTCTCTTTTACAAAATATATCATTATTGTGTATTAAACTACTGTCATCTAAAAGCAACAATTTTTTAATTATACACAGCTCTCTTTACATAGAGATCAATTAACTTTGTTTAAGAAAAAGTCGATTGTCTTCTTTATAAATGTAAAGTGCGTGATAATTATAAATGTAGATCATGTAATCATTACTTTAGTCAATTTTCGTTTTTCCCCTTATTCAAAATGTTTCTAAATCTTTCAATGTAATAAAGCTGCTGCCACCGAAAAATATTTAGGTTTAAATTTATACGCAATTCAGTTTCCAGTTCTAAAATTTGGTTTCTTTGTCGGACATAACTTGAATCAACACGTTATGCAGAAATTAATGCCTGCGTTATTAGGCCTGAAATTTTTAATTCGTAGAAAAGTTATCAGATACTCTGTTCATTTTTTGCGTAACATGTTTGCTTTGTGTTATTATGTGCTTACGCTTTTACTTGTCGATTGATTATTTGTTTTGACAAACAAATACTAACTATTATATGTATTTATTTTTCTTGCATATATAATTTAACCTTCTTGTTGTGGCACTGCCTATTCATTAACATATATACTCTTAGTTTTTGCATTAATTGCATTGTACATTACAGCAGTTTTTTTCTTTGGCACTATTGATGTATTTATTTTTATACGTAACAAGCTGAAATAAATATGTATTTCTCTCCTGCCTGTGCTTCATGAAAAACCCTATTTAACTTCAACGTTATGATACGTATATATATTTTTGTCTTTATTCTGCGTTTAATATTACTCTTTTTACCTTTTAAGTTAGTCTTAAGAAGCATTTAAAGGCAAAAAAACATTTTAATTTTGAGTGCTCTTTAGACTTATGTGATTTCTAATATAGTAGTGCTTAGCTTTACTTACCCTTTTTGCAAACATTCATTTCAGCTGTGTTTAACGTAAGTTTTTAAGCACTTATCTGATATTTTATGCTATTAATTATTGCTTTCTTTTCTGCTTTGAATGAAATTCAGTTTTCAACATTCTACTGAGACATCTTATTACTGATTAATTTGTGCTAATTGATTCTTTTGATATTCATAAATGCTAATATATGCTTTGTATCTATTTTCTATATTTGCGTCCTTTTAGCCGCTTATTTTAGATCTTTTTTTCATAAATGTATGCTTTTATAATGCTAAATTCTTTATGTGACCCTTTTTGGCACATTTAGTTCAGTTTTGAATTTTCATCCTGAACTTATCTTTTTCTATGATCGTTCCTGATTTATTACGTCTTTTCCAGAATTAAGCTTCATTTCATACCATCTTAAGGATAATGCCACTGTTACAGACGAACATTTTTTTCACAAATCAGCCTACCAAAAACTAGAAATATGTTAAATGCTTGTTTCATTCCACGAACTTTATTAAGAACATGGCTTAAGAGGAACATCTTTTGGTAGTTTGAAGAAGATAATTTAAAAAAATGATTTTCAAATTTAACACATTAATGCCTGACATTTATTTTTCGAAATATATTTTGTATACTGGTTACAAACAGTATTTAATGGACAGGAAAAATATTTAAAAAAATATTATGAAAAAATATTTTTTTTTAATAAAGAAAGAAAAATCGTCTTTTTAAAGTTACGATAGAGCCCAGAGGGTACATACTTTTGTTACTAAAGATTTTATCTGCCTACGATATAATATTTAAAAAGACATTTTATAAGAAGAAATAAAATCAGCAATGAACATAAACTGGGAAGCTGGGAATAACTTTGAAAACTTATTTTTTTTTCTTGAGATTGTGAACGATGTCATTTTTGATAAAGATCATAATAAAACGGCTGCAAAACACACTTTACAATGGTTATGTGCTGCAATCTGTTAATAACGAATTGAAATAATACCAAGGTACTAATTGAACCCTATTATTTGGTTGAAATGTTCGTTTTGGGGAAATTCAAACCCTTTTTTGGACCGTCCCTAAAAAGGGACGCTAGGCACTAATGGGTTAAGTGATGTTATATTTTGCTCTCTAGTAGGTCTACCGATGTGAAGTAACTGGTTTCAACTTTTTTTTTGCTCGTCATGGGGATGGTTTATAAAACATTTAGTTACTAATTTCAGCTTTTCAGCTATTCCTTAATGTTTTCTTTGACCCAAAAATACTACACTATATACTAAGTTATTCACTTTGCCTATTATTTATAGAAGACTACATTTTGATGTAAATTACACATTTACCTGCATTTCACCTAAATTCAAAACATAATTTAATTTATTGTATTGTTTTTCTTTTGGATGGTTTTGCATTTTCAGGATTACATTTTGAAGATTCAATGGGTCGCATAACAAGTCACAATTCAGTTTTGTTAGCTTCTGAACTGATTGTGTAAAGTGCAATTATGGACATTCATTAACTACATAGGGAAATGAAAGGACTGTTAAAGTTTACCCAGTCATCTTTGCGTCAAAAGTAAATACGATAGATTAAAAATAAACGTGCTTTTATTCGTCACCAAAAAGTCATAAAGAGGCATTTTTTTTTCAAGCACAGTTACTCTCAGAAAATATAATATTGGACAAAACGCACAAGGCATCATGTCTCATTTGATACATAGCATTTAAAACTAAAACATTGAAACTCTGCTGCCCTTTTACCTTTGTTGATCTTATATTAAAATCTTAGGGCAACGGTGATGTCAATTTGAATGAAAACTGAAGTTTTATTATTATTATTATTCGACTCAATAGTGCTTTGTTTTTCAGTAAACCTAGAACAACCTTATTATATCATATGACATTAATTTACGTGAGTATTTTTTTTATTGCTGAACCATCTTCAGAGCATTAGGAGGGAAGGATCTCTAGTTGAAATATTGAAAATCTGTTTTCCCTTTGCACTGTTCATCAAATTCCTAGGTCATCCCACTACCACTTAGATCCTACATCAAATTTCTAGGTCAACTCTGTCGGCCGACAGAGTGGTATAGTGGTTAAGACGCTGGCCTCTTACGCCCAAAAGCGCCCAGTCGGTGGATCTTCATGATGCAGAAAATCGACAGCTCTCATGCGGCATATAAACGATCCCTCGAGTACTTGTTTGGCTTATAGTATCTCGTGGCAAAATTAAATTCCTAGTGCAGTGTCGCATCGAATAGAGCCCAGGTGCCTCCATCTAGTGGGGAAACTGGGCGTCAGAAATACTTGTGGCAATGGTATCCCCCCGCCGATGGTGGTGCCACATGAAAGAGTGGATGCCGCTTTGGGGAATGCACTAGGTCTGCAAATGCCAAGAAGCTAAACGCAGCCCCATTTGAAACAAACAACTATGTCGTTAATTTAAATGAAAACTTAAGTATTGTTATTTCAAACATTAAAATGGTGATTTTTTCTTCCTCAGTCAACTTTTGTCTGCCTTATTTACTATGTTAAACCAATTTTTGTTGTATTGGTTATTACACATATACTCTCGAAATCAACTTCAGCATTAATTTAGGCGAGCACTGACTTAACTGCTAAACCATCTTCAGAGCGTAACTCTGCTATTAACGCAGCAATAGACGTGACCCTGCACGTAATCAACAACCTGTTTATGCAGCGGGGATGCTTCAGTTCGATAGTGTACCGAATCATACTAGAGATCAACATCGTGCTGTGTTGTTAGGGGTGCTACATGGTTGGTTTCTATTAAGGATTTCGAGTACATAGAAAGAGGCATGTGGTAATTGGCTTCAGAAGTACGATGTGTATGTAATAACTATGGGAATGCACAAAAGTGAGAATGCATTTGGAACCAGAACTTTTGAATCTATTTTTTAAACAATTTAAAAAGCGATTAATTGGGTTCTGGTTTTACAGTTCTAGATTATTTTTCCCATGACTGAAACTTCTTAGTCAGATTTCTTCATCTACTCTTATTTATTAAAAGCACTCCTCACTGTTGAAAATCTCAAATGGTGGTTTTTCTCTTTTCTCGTGAATTGGTTTTAAAATTTAGGAACGTTTTAACCCTTTAAGCGGTTTGCCCGTACGGTGTACGTGCTACCCGAAATTGGCCTCATCTGGTTTGCCCGTACGGCGTACGTGCATCGATATTTTCAGACTTTCTTTTCTGGTTTTCCCGAACTGTTCGGAAAATTGTAAACCTCAAAATTCACAGTAAGTGTGAGAGAAATTTTTGCATGATTTGTAAACAGAATTTACTTGAAAAAAGCAAATATTTCGGGATTTTGTGACCAAAATTGTAAAATAAAAAATATTGTAAAAGCATTGAAAACGAAAAAAATAATTTAAAAATTCTTTATATTCTTATTCTGTTAAGTATGGTACTTAACTATATGCAATAAAAAATCTGCCTTTTTTGGAAGCATTTCTGGTAAAATAATTGACCTCTTAAAGGGTTACTTGTTAATCTGTGCAATTAAAGTAAATTAAGTTTTATTTCTGTTTTCATTTTCCTTTTTATTTTATTTTTTTAATGTAGCTAAAGGAAACAAAAAATGTTTCATTGAAAATCGACTGCTCAGTTCCAAAATATTTACTCACCAAAGACAAGACATTAATTACGAACCAATGTTAAATAAATATATCAAATTTTCCCATCTATTATTCAAGAAGCAGAAATAGGAGATGTCTTTCAAACTGGATGCGAAAATTTTTAGTATACTTCCTATTTTAAGTTCCCTTTTCAAAAATATAATAATGGTTACATATTTCTGTAATAAGAGCTTGGGCCCTTCGACTAGCATTTTAAATGTTGTGTTGCTTTAAAATTCCAAAAAAAAAAAAACATGAGTTGCTCTTCTATACAAAACCAAAGTTTGTTTACAACTCAGTGCTACATAACTTCTACATACTTTGACAAGAATTGCAAGTTCTTTTGATAACACTCTTTAACTAAACAAGAGTTGAAGCTGAAACTAAAACAACATGTTTTCTATTCCATAAGGGGCTTGCTGTTAGTTACTTCAAGTTATCGCACAAGTATGACTCAGTCCTTATGAGATACAGTAGTTTTACTCAAAAGCTTTGCAATTTTTAACCAACAGTTCACCATGTTCACTATGTAAGATGTAAAATTAAGTTCAAGTACGTTGAAAGGGTTAAATTTAAATTAGATCATAACTAGTAGGAAGAAGACTATGCTATACAGCTAAAGAAATCAATTATAATTAATGACGTAGAAATCTGAACAGCTATATTTACACTTCTGAATATAAGCTGGAATAATTTAATAAAATCGAGTTATCAATTAGGTTTAAACGGTCACACAATGTCTCCACGCTTGGCTTCTCTTGACATACTCACCAAATTTAAAACCAAAACATAATTTTAATGAGGTGATATCTCGAAATTTTTGGCCAAGTCACCCATCAATGAACTATTTATAAGTTTTAGCTATTGTAAGTTTTAATTGTATGATTTATGGACATTGCGACAATTTTTGGCTTAAAAAAAAGAGGAGAGGGGCTTGGGCGCTCTTACATTTATAGCGCGTTGGTCACCATAAAGGCACCCCAACCTCCATAATTTGTGTATAGCTCTCAATTCTTCAAATCCGATTTTACAGCTCCGTTCCGAGTAAATTCCTTATACAGTGAAACCTATGTATAACGATACTGTACATAACGATAAACCTGCCTATTACGATATTTTGGTTTGGTCCCAGCCAACTTCCCATCTATTCAATGCAAAACTGTCTATAATGATAATCTGTCTATAACGATATTTTTTCTCGGTTCCTTGAGTATCGTTATACACAGATTTCACTGTATACAATTACGAATATCAGAAATGAAAACCATTTATGTAGGTTAACCCCATTCAGCTCCTCGAGTAGAATTAACCACACAAACGCCATGACGTTGAGGAAATAGTCCGCACTTAACCCCGTGCATGTCAAATCCAACTGCCAACTCTCCTCTTCTCTTAGAGCAGGGGCTTCTTGTCAAGGCCGGGGCGTAACCCCGTCTTGCGAGAGGACTTGAGCCCTGGGAATGACAAGCCCCTGCCAGATAATTCCGGAGGATATTGTTAGGGTAATGCACGGCCGATCCTAATGGGAAGAGCAGCTTAATATAACTCTGGGATATTCAATGGCTGGAATTACTTCAAGCAAATCCAGGGTGAGTGATAATCCGTTTTGCAGTTAGCGGATGAAACAGGTTTGTACAAAAATTTGGATTACAATATCCTCGGCGTGTATCACAATTATCCAATCCACATTTTTTGTGGATTAAGAAAAGCGTTTCAAATTCCGTGAAGAACTTAGTTTTATTAAAAGCTCATATTTTTTCAAAATATCCACGCTGATATTCTTTTAGCTTGAAGGAAGATATACGAATAATATCGAAAAAGGGGGGGGGATAAAAAAGAAAACGGAGAACAATAACAAAGACGGTAACTGATGAAATTCCGTCTCGTCAGATGGTTATTAAAATTAAAAAAAAAACTTAAACAAATGTAACTTAGCTGCTTTATGAAGAATAAACAGCCCAAACTACACCACCCACTAAAAAATGTGATTTGCATTTCTTGAAGGTACGCTAGTAAAAACATTTTCACTTTTGTTAGTGTTAAAAAGAAAGTTATATTTTTCATTGACTTTTGTCAGAATAATTTGAAATACAATCTGGCACTGTTGAGTTCAATTTCGATACTCTGAGGCTTGAAAATTTCTATTTGTTAAAAGAAGAGTGAGAAAAAGCCATTCTGGTTTAATACTTACTCCTCTTTATTCAACTATAAATGATCTCGTCCAAGATCCGATATTCAGTTACCAGAGAATGGTACATGATTTAGTTGATAAATATTCATGTCACAAATAATTTACGTACTGTCAGTATTTTTCCTTTTCTTTTTTTTTTTTTTTTAAACTGTTAAAAATATATTTATATAACTTTTTCGCATTACATTTTCTTAGGTTTATGCCATAAAGTGGGATAGAAAACAGCAGTATGTTGTGAGAACTGTTGATAGGCTACAGTTATTAAAATGATGACTTAAAATTTTGTTGCTCTTTTTATCTAATGAAAACCATTGAAGAAGGAGTTACTGTAACCAACCGAAATAAAGAAGCAACAAAATTTCCTTGAATAAGCATTTGTTCGCTTCTACATTTAAGAGAAAATGTTCATGGCTAACACCAAACTAACTGCGTAAAAGTGATTCCTCAGTACTAATGTTCAATACTAGTATAAAAAACAGAAAATATGCAAATTAAAAGCATATTTCAGAAATCGCCATTTCATCATGATATACCGCGATTGCAACAATTATTTTAGTTTGTAAAAACTTTCAAATCTCGAACAACATCAGTGTCTGGTTTTGGCAAACAAAATAGCCATTGACCTCATACAAGTTTTCCATAATTTAACTCTGCTAAATTTCACTTTACTTCAAAACTGCCAATTGACGTCTCTAAAAAAAGGTTTATCAAATAGGGAAAAACAGAAAATTGCGTATTAAAAAACAGAAAATAGCAAAAATTAAGAGCGTATTTCTGCAATCGCGATTTCATCACGATACATGGCGATTGCAACAATTATTCTAGTTTGTGAAAACTTGCAAATCTCGAAAAACACCAGTGCCTGGTTTTGGCAAAAAAAAAAAAAAAAGGAAAAAAAAACAGCCATTGGCCTCAAACAAATTTTCCATAATTTAACTCTGCTAAATTTCACTCAACTTCAAAAACTGCAAATTCATGTCTCTAAAAAAGCGTTAATCAAATAGGGTAAAACTAGACGTAACATGTGGGATCATATTCTAAAAGTCTTTAGATCTATCCATCTTAACCTCTGAAGTATCGACATTAGTTACAAATTAAACGAAATGCATTAGGCACTGAACGGATCATTAGTTTGATTTATCTAACGACTCCAGTTGCTTCTAAAAGCATTAAAAATAAAGTACAGCACACATTAAATGCAGTAAAGATTTCTGGGCGTTTACTGTAAAAATGTACTACATAAGTTGTATTTAATTTTTCTGGTCCCTTTTTTCAACTAGGTTTAGCATATGAATATTTTCTATTTGAAAAATGCTATTTTCGCAATTAAAAACCAGTCCAAATGACCCAGGTATTTAAATAAATACTTAATTTCAAAGTATTTTATATACGTTTAACAAATCAAACTTCTTTTAAAATCTTAAATAGGGACGACAGGATAAACAATTTCGCAGTGTAAAAAAAGAAATCTGGCCGCTTATATTAATCACGTTTGTTACAAAGAGCTTTGATTCAATAAAGAGACTAATTTAATAAAGCGGTTAATTCAATGAAGCTGGAATTTGCTTTTTTTTTCGATATTTGATTCATTAAAGCCGCTGATTCAATTAACCAGCGTCCATTGTATATAGCTGAGAACTGTAAAAATGACCCATACCTAGGAAGTAAATAAAATTAGTTGTTAAAAAAAAGAATAATAAAAAAAATAAAGAATAATATATTATTCTTTTTTTTACTTCATTTTGTTGCTTTTTTTTCTTTGTTTTATATTATTATTATTATTTTATTTTATAATTTTTACTTCCTTTTACGTAGTAAAGGAAGTATTGTGATTGCGAAAAAAAAATCACTCAAATGTGAGTCTAAATTTCTATTTTGCTCACCCCCGAATGAATGTTCAGTAGTTTTTTTCGACCTGTCAGCACGTGCATATGTACCTACCAACATATAAGCAGCCGAAAAACCCTTTTCAACCACCCCCGAGTTAATTACGACGAGTTTTCTCGTGACGTCTGTATGTACGTATGTGCGGATGTATGTGCGTATGTATGTATGTATGTATGTGTGTCGCATATCTCAAAAACTATATGCCGTAGAAGCTTCTAGCTTGGTATGTAGGCTCTGAGGATTATCTAGTTGTGCACCTCCCCTTGTGGTTGCATTCGAATGTTTCCAAGGGGGTGTTTTACCCCTTTTTTGGGGTAAATCAGTGTTAATTTCAATGCAGACTCAAGTAATATGAATTGGCGCGACTACTTGGCGACATATCGCCAAGTTGGTGAAAAAATTATTTTTTGAATTTGGGTTCAACTTGGCGCTATTGGCGATATTTTGCGAAAAATTCTCTGAATGATATTAAAATCAGCAATATTTAGAAAATCAACCATTGTAAAATATGTTTTGCATTGTTTCGTGGCAGATTAGGGGAGTAAATATTTGAATTGTTACCTTGCTCACTCCAAGCATTTTTTTAACACTTAAGGCAACCACTAAGAAGTTTACACGTAAAAGGAAGTAGTGTGGGGTCCATACCAGATTTTTTATTTTTGGAGCCGTTCACACTGATCACCAATCTTTGAAGTATTTCCATGATATTGTCGAGATTCTGAGATTATTCCTTACCTATTAATTCAATGGATTTCATAATAGAAATTAATATTGCCGAGTTGGGTTTTCGCGCGTGGATCAAAATAGTGTTTTTAGTACTTAAAAACATTTAATTCCAGAAGTTTTAATTTAATTTACAACTGTTTTTCGTACAATGCTCAACAAATTATGATTCACTCTTAAGATGCATGAATAATTTTAGCAATGTTCGGATCAAAATTGTTTTAGCATTTTGAGGTGTTTCCTACAAGTATGAGGCATATTTTATCAATGTTTTGAAATTGTTTTTGGCATTGTAGTTAGTTCCTTTTTATATTAGACACATAATAGAAAATTCCAGCTTTCATGAGGGAAATTTTCGAACGATAAGATTACATACTCTTTAAAACGGTTTATAATACTTACGGACATACTCTTTCCTGCCCAATTTTAATACTAACAATTTCTGGAAATTAATCTTACACAAATGGAACTATCTAATTGTTTTCAATGGAACCTAATAGTATTTTACAAAGCAATTATGCACTGTGTTTTTTTAGCGATATTAACTGCATTCTTTAAGAATAAACTACATTGCTGCATTCCTAGTTATAAGCAGTTACCCAAGTAGCATCAACTCATCGGATTTTGCTCGGCCGATCATCGAACTCCTCGTAAACAGATCCCGTAACGCACGATGACATCGTTCCGATCAGTATCTGAGCACGGTTTTCGATGAGCTGCTTTTCATCGAAAAGCGATATATTTCCGATCAACTTTCCCGATGAAAAAAAGGCCAAGCATCCAAAATTGATCCAAAATTCATCGTCTCGTGACTGCACTGCTCATAAACTGCTCCAAATCTCATCGTATTTCGAGCAAAACTCATCGGATTTTGCTGCTCGGATTCTGTTTGGCCGATGAGACATATTGGAGCAATTCCCGATGAGAACTCATCGAATCCTATCATCGGCAGATGAGAATTTCATCGGGTTTCGATAAATGGCCGACCATCGGCCGATGAGATTATGCTGCTATGGTATCGTCATATGAAATGACGAAGATATGCAGGTACGAACATAATTAATAACTAAATGCTTAATTCTGGTTTTCTTGTGAAATAGTAATCTTTTGCTTCCTTTCTTGAGTGTGTGTTTCCCCAGCAATTTCATGTAAATCTACAATGTTCCTACAATCAATGTTCCTACTATCTCATCCCGTTTTCCATGAAATTGGCACACGTCCAGTTAAGGCGATTTTATTTGGATTTGGGGACAAAAAAAAAAAAAAAGTGTGCTTTTTCTGTTAATTTGAATGTTATTTTCTTAAATTAGAGGCTAACAAACATCTTCAACACTAAAGTGGCATGCATGAAAACTAATTGATGCTTCCCATTTCTGCCAGTAGACATGATGTTGCAATTTCATCTCTTCTGTAGTTGGACTATACTAGTTATTTTGTATTTTGATTTATGTATTAAAATATTTATTTATTTTTTCTGGAAAACTTGGTTGAAATTTTTGTTTCTGAATGCTACTTTTTTTCAAAGATGAAGTTTTCATTGTTCATTGATAATCCAACAAGGAATCCACTAGTTTGTCCCAGGGCTTGTGTTTGCATTGTTTATGATAATAATAAAAATAATAGTAATAATAATTATTATTATTGGAAATCATATCAATTTTTGCTGCTCTTTCACAGCAAAGCAGTGCATTACTGTAACGGAGTTGCAACATTCCTCCCCCATACCGTCCACAATTAAATACGAATTTTTACACTGTTATTGTTCGCAACCTTTGAAATAAGGGAGATCCTTCCTCTTGGCATTCGAACAGATTGGAGTTGAACAACCATCCATGTTTCAAGCTAAAATCTTAAAATAAAAAATGTTTTAGAGTGCAAAATGGCGGATTTTTTTTCTCTCGCATTTAATTTTTTACTAATTTAGCGAGATTTGGCAATGACTTGAAACTTTGCCGTACTGTCTAATCCTTAGGTAAAACTTTTCGCGCATTTACGCATACGTAAGGTATTCTCTGATCTTACCAAAATAGGGGTGTTAGGTAAGATAACAATAAGGGGAAGAATAATAAGAATCATTTTGAACCGTATCAAACAACGTAGAACCATGCTTATTTTAAATACATAGTTAAGATGAATATGTCAAAAGGATATAGCAAATGCAATTTTTAAATTGAAAACTTCGGAAAGATATCACCCACAACCCATCTACCCTTTTTTCAGTGGAACTGTTCGCGAGTGCTAGGCATGGCTTTCATGGACGGAGATTAGTAATCTGTGCTGTCAAACAATGAAAACTCTCACCCTAATTGATTGATGCATTGACTCATAGTATAGTGGTGCCAGATTAACCCAAACTTTGAAGCAAATTGTTTTTTGAAATAAATCTATTATGCAGATGACGTCGATCTATTTCTTTTAAGTGGTTATATTATTTGATATAGAATCCTTAATGTTCCACACTTAACTTCATTTCCAGAAGAATGATTTCCATATCTGCTTGTAAAGAAAGAAAAAAAAATAACGTCATAATTTTTTTGTCGTTAATCGATCGAAAGAAAGACTAAGGAAACGAAATAGTTTCGGAATCATAAATGCAAGTGGCAATCGACACGCTTTCCCCTCTTTTTACGATGTTCTTACGAGATGGCTTACCATTTTCTTTTTATCTTAAGCCTAACATGGCGTTATCTCTGTAATGCATCATACAAACTGGAATAAGTCCTCATCTTTCCGGGCTGAGCAGCCATCAAAATGCCATTAAGTATGCAAATTTTTGTCGGAGTGAGGAATAACATATCGCGGGATTGCCTCTAAAAACAAATCATGCAAATGCTGGTTAGATAAATGGTAAATATTGCTCCGTTCTGCGAATGTTCTGCAAGAGTGCGGCTTGTAATATTTGACCTGCTCAAAATAGTTCACGCTCACGTTTGGCGAGATATTTATTTTAAAGTAAAATGATCTCGTGGTTCGACGTACATTTGAATATTTGCATTTATTAAGTCTCAAAAATGGAACGGTTTTCAATTTTTTACGTATTAAGTTACGACGTCTGATTTTTTGAAACTCTGGTAATACTTAATGGAAATAAATTTAAAAAATGACGAACCAGTGTATCGATGAATAATTTGTATTTTGTAAGACGAAGCGGCATGGAAATCATTTGTGGGCGAAGTGAATTTATACAGGATCAGGTAGGGTTAATATACAAAGTGTCAATTTTTGCAATTTTCGAGATTTCCCTCTTTGGGAAAAAGTTGAGACGAACGAATGAGACGAACATGGTGCCAATTGCTTTCAAGACATATTGTAAAAACGTTGACTTGATTTCGGTAGCAATAATTTCCATTCACCCCAGAGACTAGGGTTTATGGAATCGGTGATTTTCTTCCACACGTCGCCACTGTGGGCACAAGACAGTGACGTAAGCATGCACGACAGTAAAGTACGACATGCAAGACAGTGACGAATCTTATGTTCTTGAGTAATGTCATTCAATCTGCGGCCCATAGGTCATGCGACATGCTGCAATATTCAAATGGGGTCTGAAATCATTCGAAAAAAGTTCACATAAAACATGAAAAAATAGCTTGAACTATGCTGACAGCTTGGTTCTAGAGACTGATGATGCTTTGTCCTTGTCTTAGACTAATTATTCTTTAGTATTCATTAGCAATCGGCTGCTGGCTTGTTGCAAGCAGTTATGCCATTTTCCTGGCTTAATGGAGGTCACTAACTGCTTATCACCTAAGCCTTTACTTTCATTTTCTAATTTAACATTACAACCGCTTGAGGACTCGCTAGTGCCGAAAATTAATTTTAACTACCAGTTTGTTGGTAGTATCATCTTTACTGAGAGAATATCAGCTTCAGCTTTATTATTGGCAATTCTAGACTGATAAATCCACAGTCTAAAGACGAAACTTCTGTCTCTGGATGCCATTATCTTGCTATATGTATATTGCATGCAATTCTGCATCAAGCTTGTCTAAAAGGCAGTAGCCTATTTCAGATTGGGTGCCACAACAAATTTATCAAAGAAATAAAAATTAATTGGATTTTTGAGGAAGAGTGAAAAGAGCCTGGTAACTAAAAATGATAAATAAGAAAAAATATATATATTTTTCATTTTTGTAATTTTGTTTTTAGGCTTGAACAATTGCAGTTAACTTTCCAAAACTGTTACGACAAACAACTAAAAGTCAACAACTATAAAATTAAGAACATAAAAATTATACGAAGCTTAGCACTTAACAGTTTTTTTTTATTCTAAAGGTCATGAGTTCATGTGGAATGAACATTCGCTTTCTTCAAAACCAGTTAAAACACAGTTTCGATTGGTAATACTGCTTAAAATATTTTTTTTTAGTTTCACAAATGCTTCCTCATATTTTATCGATAGAACATAACTTAAGCCCGAAAATAATCCACCAGAAATATCAGAATAGTGAAAGTTAAGAAACATCCAATAAGCGGATACTTAGCTAGTTTATTGCTTTATAAAAAGGAACTCTAAGATGGATGCTGTGGAAAGATTGAGTGTTTGATGGTTCCTGAAAGTTATTAAATGTTAAAATTTTATTAAACTGCTATCGAAGATTCGGTATTGCAAGTGATTTTTAGCGAATTTAAAGTGAAAAAGGATAATATTTTAATACCTTAGGAAATTTAGGGTGCTAGTGCACGCAATAACGTACAGCGTGTGTTTTAAAGATTATTTATGTTGCTTGAATGTTTGAAATATGAGCTTTGGAGTATTAACCACATTGAGTTGATTGTCGGAGGCTATAATATTATGCAACTTAACTACGGCAGATTTAGTAAAATAACTTTTCCAGCAGATTGTAGTTTTTCATAAAAATTATTATTGTTCTACGAAGGGTCATTCTCTATTTGAAGCTCTATAATGAAAAGCACATTTGAAAAAAAAAAAACTGCATGATTAAACCACTTCTTATAGTCTATATCACTTATCTGTACTCTAGCAGGAGCATATCAGGACAACTGTAAATCCCTGAATTAAAATTAACAAGTCCCAACCGTGACTGCCTCTCACCTTAATCCATTAATGCCTAGCGTCTTTTTTTTTTTAAGACGGTCCAAAAAAGGGTCTGAATTCCCCCAAAGTGAACAAATCAGTCAAATAATAGTGTTCAATGAGTACCTTGGTATTCTTTCAATTCGTTATTAACAGATTGCAGCACATAACCATTGTAAAGTGTGTTCTGTAGCAGTTTTAATATGATCTTTATCGAAAATGACATCGTTCACAATCTCAAGAAAAAAAGCTAAGTTATTCCCAGCTTCAAAGTTTATGTTAATTGCTGATTTTATTTCTTCTTATACAATGCCTTTTTAAATATTACGTCGTAGTCAGAAAAAAAATGGTAAAAAAAGTACGTACCCTCTGGGATCTATCGTAACTTTTAAAGGGCGATTTTTCTTTCCTTAATAAAACAATTATTTTTTACATAATATTTTTTTAATTATTTTTTCTGCCCATTAAACACTGTTTGTAACCAGTATACAAAATATCTTTGAAAAAAAAAAGTCAGGCATTAATGGGTTAATATAGACTCATACATTTTGATAGTTTAATAAAATACGGTCGAGCCCGCTTAATGAGAATAGCTATTTTGCCACGAAAAAATATTCTAATAAGCGGGATATTCCATTATCCGGGTTGAAAATAATGCATTACTGCGTAATTTACATGTCTCTACCAATCTTCAAAAGAGGCAGAAATTGCATTGAAAAATCAGCCGCCAAAGGGCAGTTATCGCGTTTTGTTGTTATCAAGAAGCATAAGACCCCTAACTAGGACCCCCCACTAAAATGCCACACCTTGAGTTGTCGTCCAGCCGTCGTAGAGAATAGAACAATGACTAACGATCATAGTTTGAGATGTATCGGTCTTCATATTGACAAATTCAAAAATACTAAAACATTGAAAATGTATTATATTAAGCGGAATATTATTTTAACCGATATTCTTATAAGCGGGCTTGACTGTATTGTTAATTACTTAGAAGTTGCTCGATAAAGAACGCGTTTAAACATATGTGAAGAAAAATACGGTTTAGTACTGTCAATCCACGCTTGCTACCACGCTTTTTTTTTTGCAGCCAGTTTTCTTTTAGAGTTTTCTAAACTTGCTGTTTGTTGCATACAGGTATTTGTTGAGAAACAAATTATATTTGTCACTTTCCTTTATGCCCTGACGAGACTAAGAAGTCCAGCTTACATTAATTTAGTAGTATGAATCCTATATGGCTGGAATCATACTGTAGCTTTTCAGTACCACTCCTTGTACTTCGCTGAGAGGCCTACACATGGGTACTGCGATCGGAAACAGGTTTCCTGGGGGCCCTAAGGCGTAGGGGGCCTTAGACCCCCGAAAATTTCAAAATGTTTTGCTCGGTAAAAATGTTTTTTGATGTATTTGCAACTCAAAAAACCAAAAAAATATGTAAAAATGCATTGTTAAGTTAATTTGGGACAAAGGGTTAAATGCAACCAGATACATATCGCACCCTTGCTACAAAAGTGCCATAACTCAAAAATTGTAATTTTTGAGTTATGACCGTCATTAGACGTAATTTACACGTCTCTACCAATCTTCAAAAGAGCCAGAAGTTGCATGGAAAAATCAGCCGCCAAAGGGCAGTTATGGCGTTTTGTTGTTATCAAGATGCATAGGACCCCTTCCACTAAAATGCCACATCTTGAGTTGTCGTCCAGCCATCGTAGAGACTAGAACAATGACTAACGATCATAGTTTGAGATGCATCGGTCTTCATATTGACAAATTCAAAAATACTAAAATGTGCCTGTCAGCCCGGGAACAGTTTTTTGCAATTCCTGGAAAACTTAGTTTTTTGAGTTGTGGCACCTTTGTAGCAAGTGTGCGATATGTATTTTTTTTCAGTGTTACCGGTTAATTTTCGAATTACAGTAATCTTATTATTTGCTGCTTATTTGTTGAAATAGTGAGCATATTTGTCACTTTTCAAATGCATAACCAACGCATTTCGACAACATATTTATTTATTTTATTTCACTTATTTTATATTTCTAAATTATTAATATTGTTAATATTATATCTTTGATTATCATCTGTATTTTCCTGTGGTAATTTAAAACTTATTTTAAATATATACTAACTTCTGCACGTATGGCGAAAATCTGCGAAAAAGTAGTTTCCTAGTTCCAAATTATATTATCAAGCCACTTTTTCACATTTTATTTCCATTTTGTAGCTAAGCTTGCTTGATTTCATTTCACGAAAAACCTACGTCGAACGAATGGGTAAACATTATCACCACTGGACGTAATAAATCCTCTAATTTTTTCACCTTCATCCCTTACTTAACCTTTACGTCATCGATGAAAGAAGTTGACTATGAAAAACTGAAGTGAAGTAATGGCCATAAACTTGAATAAACCTTTAATGGGTCATAAAATTTAACGTTTTCAAAATTTTCACCATTACCTAGGAATTAAGTCGTTTTGCAAATGCGGAAGTACCATTTAATGGAAAAGGGTGAAAATTTCATTTCGTAGAAAAAAAGGGAAGTAAATAAATTTCTTTTCAAGCTGCTTTTTCTCAACATTGACTGGGATAGCACCATAAATTGCTCTTATTTCCAAAAAGCGTCTGTCGAATCGAAAAAAACATGTAAATCTTTCCAAACGAAATATATTTTTGCAATTATGTCGATAATACTGATTAGGAAAGAAAAACTAAATTATTTTTTAATAAAAAAATATAATAATTTTACAGGAGCGCTAGCAAAATTTTGCAAATAATAATAATAAAAACATAAAAAGTAAACTACAATTAATGAGCATATTACCAAATTTGACTGAGATGCATACAAGGTGCGTCTGTTAAATTTCAGGGCTGGCTAATTCAACAGATAGAATAATAGAAAACAAATAAACGTGCACTAGTTCTCAAAATAAATCGTCATATCCGGTATTCGCGATTTTTTTCACAGCTTTACTAGTTCTGGAAGCACGCTTTATATTCTTCTGAAAAAATGCTTAGAGCTTGAGTAGTTACGTTTTTTTTCATAATCTCTATGTGTAGAAATGGTGGTATTTTTACAGTTCCCACACATTTTTACAATCCTACACTTTCCTATTTACGCTCCCCGACATATTTTTATTCATTACTACACCGACAGTCCTGAAATTTAATAGATACACCCCAAAGCGTTAGACTGTTCTAAAAGGGCATCGATGTAATTAGGTAAAGGACTTAGAGAGAACGTAACCGCTCAACTTGGAAGCAAACCACCTTCAAATGACTACCAAGCGTGTTAGTAGAATTTCTACCATCGTGAACAAAAATGAGTGCGTGCTGGAAATGATTATTTTGAGGACAACTAAATGTATGTTTTTTTTTTTTTTTTTTTAATTCGTTCCGTCGTATTCACCCCAGTCCTGAAATTTAATATTCCCACCCTTCCTCAAGGAAATTATATCTTCCATGATTTAATTTTATTGATTAAGAATTATGCTGCTTAAATTCGAACCATTTTTGTTTCAAATTGAGTGTTGTGTCCTTTATGCGTACTAGATAGCATGTCTTTGTATTTTCTACATTTATGTTTTCGTTTATCGCTTGCATTGATCGCGCCTCTGACTTTAATTGACTTTGAAATGTTTACACCATTTTATTGGAATTTTGACTAGTTGAACTTACAAACTTAAAACTACTTATTAATAAATGAAAAGCATTGATTTGATTAAACTCAAAACCTTCAACGTTTTTATTCATCTGTCTACTTTCCTAGCTGAGAACACAAATCACCTTAATTAAAAAAATAATGCAATTTATTTGTATTCGGTAACAATTGCATGTAAAAGTTTTCTGCTGCTAAGTATTTATTTTTATTGTTTAAATCGAAATCTGCTAATAATGTGTTAAATATTAAAGTTTAACAAGAAACGTGACAAGAACTATAAATAATTCTCTTGGTACAAGTTTAATTAATAAAAATTTTTTAAGCACATGCTAAATAACCGGATATTTATGATTAATAAAAAAGTACATTATTTAAGTTTAAATAAATTAATGTTATAAAATTTCTTAGTTTGTTTAGCTTAAATATTTGTTTCAAAATATTTGTCCAGAAAATTGAGCATTGTCATAACATTTTTAACTGTTCACCTACAAGTCTGAAATTCTACTTGTAGCATAGTACTCTGTCGACCAAATGAAAAAATGGTCAACTATTTCATAATTCCGACTGAGGGGATTAAAAAGATCCATTAAGATAGCAAAACCATTTATCTGGAAAAAACTTTGTTATACCCATATCGAGAATTTCCGTATTGCTCCTATGCTTTTTCAATTAGGATCGCAAAGGCTTTTAACTATAACGAACTTCGCTAAAACGGAATTAAACTGTAAATGAAAAACATTTTCGCAGTGATATAAAATCATAAATATGGCATCTCAACTGCAACACATACATCAAGCAAAAACTTCTATTAGCATCACTTTGAAAGTTTTTCCAATACATTTATAATATACAACGTTTCAACTTCAAGCGCAATCTAAACTGAAAATTTAATGCTTGCGAGAAAGAAAAAAAAGCCAGAAGTGGGAGAGAAAAAAAAATCGATCTGTCTCACGTACTCAAACACATATTGCCATATTTTGTTGCTACTTATCATAATCCAAGATTTTCAACACGTCGTCCCATCCACTTTCCCCGCCATTTCTTTTTATCCCCATTTTTATTTCCTCGTGTTTCGCGCTCTGGGGAAAAGTTTTTATGAAGAGCGTCAAATTGGAGAGTAAACTCGAGTACTTAGTCATAAATTCGACAACTTTCCGACGCCCTAATGGCTCATAAAATTTCAGATTCCAACCCCCTCCCCCCCCTATTCCCGTAAAACTCGCGCTCACTTAACAGACTCTAGCAGTTGGAGGAAAATCTGAGATTTCGAGAGGTTATAGGTGATGTTTTTAACTTTTTTTTAACTTTTTTTTGTTTTGCTTTCGTTCGAAAATGGAAAAGAGTTGTTGAAAATGAGAAAGTGTTATATATTTGGATGTAAACGGCGATACTTAGAAAAATGTTTCTTTTGAGAGTGGCTCGTAAAAGCGCATTTACCCTGCCGGAAATAATTAAATACCTGAGGTTTTTGAGCTTAATATCTGTTAAACTGTTGGAAAATGAATTTTTCCGAACTCGGGAAAGGCTCTTTGTGCATCGTATTAAGTTATTTAGAACAGCTCAGATATTTATGATTGCATGCTTTTTCTGGATTTTCTTGCATATTAATAAAGGGATTGATTTCTGAACAAAACTGCAATTTTTAGGTATTTGCTCAAAATGTCATTTTTTAAAAAAATATTTGTCGGTGTTAATCTTTGCAGAAATATGCGGTTCTTATTGTTTAAAAACTGTTAAATGCGTTAAGATTTGTCCATGCGTGTTACGATATTAATACCCATTAGCTGGCTGGCAAGGTTAGTTGGCTTAGCAAGTGTTTAGCAAATTAAAAAAAAATGTCTACTATTCGCTATAATAAGTTAGGAAAGGTTAGAGGTTAATATTGAGCTGCATATTCATTAATATGCAGCTCAAACTTCAATGGGTACGATATAATTTAGTACTCGGTTAGATTGATAATCAGTATTCACTGATGTATAAGAAAGTTTGTCCTATTTTAATTTCAGGAAATTTCCCTGTAAGGATGAAAAGAAAACCTGAACAAGAAGTTCTGTCAAGAACTAAACGAGCCTACTTTCCCGTACATCGACATCGGCATTCTCGCATCTGATCATTATTCTCTTGATTATCTGAGACTTAAAATTATGTCAAACATACCTTTTTAGCACTTAGAGCTGATTTCGAAAAGCAAAATATACCCCTTCCATCAGATGAAATAGACACGTAAAAAGTAATTAACGAATAAATAAAGTTTTGTCGCACAAAGAGTAACTGTTACAGTTCCTCCGTAGAAAAAATCCTCCATCGTTTTCAAAAAAAAAAAAAAAAATAATAATAATAATAATAATAAAATAAATAAATAAAAGTACAAAGAGCATCAAAACACATTTTATCAAAAAAAGAAAAAAAAAAAAAAAAGAAAAAAAAACTCGTCCGTTAATAAAATGTCTCGAATTTCACTTTTAATATGTTGCCAGTTGTTAAATATAAATAAAGAATAAAATGTTCTCGTGAATGAAAAATTTTTGTTACAAAAAAAACGTCGTCTGCCAAAAAATAATAAAATAATAATAATAATAATAATAATAAATAAAATAAAACAAATGAATAAATAAACAAAAAATCGTCTGCACAGTCAGTAATTTTTTTTCTGAGCCTGCATTTCCGCCATGTTTGCGGAGTCGGAGTCGGAATCAGAGTCCTCACAGAAAATTACTCAGAAAAGTACGTTACAAACATTATTTATCAAAACCATTTTCTTACAAAGTTAGTTTGAAGGAAATTCGACTTTAAGTTCAGGATCAACATTCAACTTAAATTCCCCGTAGACGCTAATGTTAATTTTTTTTCTGAACGGTTCAATATTGAACGAAAAATGGTTCAAATCAAAAAGCGAAATATGGGAATGTATGGGAAAGCCTCTCTGAGATCTTTCAAACAAAAAAAAGTTTATTCCATTCGGACGGTTCACTCAAAAGTTATTAGGTAGGGAAAGGTTGCTTGAGCGGTTCAATGTTGAACGAAAAATTGTTCAAATCGAAAATGTAGATACAGGAATGAAGTATCCTTGAAAAGATCTTTCGAACAAAAAAAAGTTTGTTCAAATCGAATCGTTTACTCAAAAGTTAGCATCGCGGGACTGGTTGTTTGAACGGTTCAAAGTTGAACCAAAAATCGTCAAATCGAAAAATCAAATATGGGAATGAGCTGCACTCGCTGAGATCTTTCGAACAAAAAAAAATTTATTCCATTCGGACGGTTCACTCAAAAGTTATTAGGTGGAGAAAGGTTGCTTAAACGGTTCAATGTTGAACCAAAAGTGTTCAAATTGAAAATTTAAATACGGTAATAAAGTATCCTTGCCGAGATGCTTCAAACAAAAAAAAGTTTGTTTAAATTGGACTGTTCATTCAAAAGTTATTAGGGGTGACAGCTTGATTGAGCGGTTCAATGTTGAACGAAAAATTGTTCAAATCGGAAATGTAAATACGGGAATGAAGTACCCTTGAAAAGTTCTTTCCAACAAAAAAAAGTTTGTTCAAATCGGACTGTTCATTAAAAAGTTAGTATCGCGGGACCGGTTTTTTGAACGGCTCAAAGTTGAACCAAAAAATGTTCAAATCAAAAAATCAAATATGGGAATGAGCTGTACTCGGCGAGATCTTTCCAACAAAAAAAAGTTTGTCCAAATCGGAATGTTCATTCAAAAGTTATTAGGGGGGGACAGACAGACCGACCGACCGACCGACCGACGCACAAATTCCCCATCTCAATACCCTACTTTCAAATTTTTAATTTTTCGATATTCATTTTACCTTTTTATTTTTTTAACTTGGCGATATTTTTTGGACTTGGCGATATTTTTTTTAACATGGCGATATTTTTTGGACTTGGCGATATTTTTTAGATGCATTAAGCTACTTTTAATACTTTTTTCGTCTTTCTTTTATTTTTAACGGGAAAGTAGGCTAAAAAAAAGTTTCGATTAACTTTATCAAGATAAATTAAGGCTGGAAGATATCATTCAACTTTAAAAGACTTTTGTAAATTACAGTTGAGGCTTTTAGTAGAAAAACCAAATCAATCCATTTCGATAAAGTTTACATAATAGAAAAAGAAAAGCATTTGGGGATCTGTCCACTTAATATGAAGAAATAAACAAAATTCATTTGAAACCTCTTTTGTGTACGATTTTAACTCTTTTCTTTTTAATTATTAGCAATAGTGTCCCATTACTAACAGATAAAACTAACTTGAATTTAGCTGCTTAAAAAAGTGCATTTTTCTTTTAGATTTTCCATTTCACAGTCTTTTTTTGCCATTTGATAGCTTGGTAAGTCAGAACTGAGAGTTGATTAAGCAATATTTCTAACTCTTTTCTAACTCTTTTTAATCCTTTTATTTGTACTTGTAGACACGCTGTCTTGCATTTTTAACTTCATTAATTGTGCAAAGTTTTCGACTGCTTTTCTTACAAAAGCAATATTTATCTTAATTTAGGCAATATATTGAAACTCTAAACATTCAGACAAAAAAAAAGAAGAAAATACTAAATGATTGCACTGGATACAAAGCATTTCATTTACAAGTAAACTACTTGCAAACAAAGGTAATTACTGCGCATTTAACATTAATAAAATTTTAAGACGTTCGTCACATATATATGTTATTTGGAATCATAGTCATAAAGGAATTCGGTCCTATAGTAACATATGTTTTCATTCGTTTATACGTAGTTTTATAAGTACAATAGTCACAATGTTAACAAGGTTCATTTTATCACCTGAAAGTCTTTTATGCATTCTTGTCCAGAAAAGAGAAAAAAAAATCGGAATCGTTTCATCCAGCTCCTAAGATTTGTTTCTAGATACATTTGCGCGATATGTTAGGTTCAGTTTCGGAAAAATTTACATGAGTAATGGCATTTTGATGGCTCTTGTTGAAGAAAGATAAAAGACTTATTCTAGTAGCCCTCGCGAATAGCCGAGGAAAACGAGATGTTAAGCCCAGAAGAAAGAAGTGCGATCTGCCGTGAGACTCTGCAGTTGCATATGCGACTGCAATATGTCGATTCAATTTTGCATTTGTGATTTATGAGAAGAAGATTTCATTTGACAAACTTCTTCCGTTGCATGTTTCCTTACTATGCGACTCCTTTGATTAATGGTATAGTGAGTGTTAGTAAGACAAACATTATAAGGGTTTTTTTTCGACTTATTGTCAATAAATTTGTAATAAGAGATAAGTGGGATTTTAATTATTTACTTCTTACGGAATTTATCTAGTCAATAACAATTCGTGTTTTTGGTATTAAATGTTAATTTTTAAAACAATACATTTATAAATAAAAAAATATGCATCAGCCAAGCCTTACAATATATTAATACTCTAAATATATGTTTTTGATTTAACTCTATGCGCTATTGATAAGACTAAAGTCTGGCTTGGACGAGATGGCACTTGACTCCTCCTTTTTTTTTAGAATTGTTCATTTTTCTGAAGGGGGGATAAAGTAGAGGAAAACTGAAGAACGGATTCACAAACGTGTTATTGGTTCTAGCATAGCTTGAATACTCCACCCATTTTGAAAAATTAGCCAAAGAGGTTCAAATATTTTAATTTTTGTGATGTCGAGACAGATGTCTCATTGGACAGGTCATATTCTAAGAAAGTGGGTGGGCCTTGGTTTTACCTCTTCGAACAGCCGCTGGTCAAAGACAGCAACGCCTCCGATAGTTAATTTTAATTAAAAATTGGCGAGAGTAGGGTTACAATAACGAACGTAAATCTTGCCATTCTTACTTTTCCGCCAACAAAAGCAGTAACTGCTGAAAATTACATTCCAATAATAAATAATCACATAGCGAAAATATATTTGGTGCACTTTTTTGTAAAAAAATTCAATTGATTCTAAAACTTTTAAGTGTTACTCACCGAAATTTCGTACGTTATTCTTCGCAATGATAATAAGAACAATAACCGTCAACAGAAATCAACCAGCAAAAGATAAATTAAAAATCAAATTCTCTCACTCAAGATATTTACTGAAATTTATATTGTAATAAATTACAATGCAGTAAAAGAAATGTTGCAAACGATACATTTAGAATGGTTTGCTACGAATGTTGCCTCTTTTTCGGCCTCATTATTTCGGTCAAAGAATTATTTCATCTTTTACAAAAAACGTCACATCGCCAAAATTTCGCTTAACTCACAAACATAACACACGTCAATTTTTTCCTTCTCTACCTATTTTAAGGAATGGACTCTTTTTCTCATTTGATTGACAGGTGCTATCTCCTCACGGTTTTGTTATAGCTGGCCCGCGCAAAGCATTCGCGATTGACAGCAATAATTCAATATTCAATTTTTTCTGTACCTATGATTTTTCAAAGACAAGCACGAAATGAGATATTTTTCACCGATTTAGAAGAAAAGAAAATCGTACCTTACTTTTTTAGATGGATAAAGTACTAAAGAATTATTCATGTTCACTTAATTCACATAAATAAAACAGAGAATATGTGTGTATGTGTACCTTATACAAATCCACAGTTTACGTCGGATCTGGACGAAGTTTGGCAGGGAGATACTAGGGCACCCGGGAAGGATCATAGGGTGGTTTTTGAGCTGGAAAAAAGTACCGATCCGTTCGAATTTCAAATAAAGGACTTTAAAATGGCTCTATCTAGCGAAATACTTATCGAATCTTCTCGATCTTGGTCTCATTCGAAAGACCGCAAAAAAATCTATTGGCAAAGTTTCCTTCCGGAGGCTTCCAAAACCGCTAATCGATATCTCCACCCTGAAAAAAAATACGGGCATTTATAAATTTGGAAATATCCATTTTAAATTGGATTTATAAAAATCGTCTGCACTAGCGTGAAAGAAATTAGATAGGGTCAGGTGGGGGAAACTGGGGCTAAAATCGAGCTTTTTTTAGAAACGGTCTCAAATTCACGTGATTAAGTTTATTTTAAGGAAACTTTTGATGCATTTTATATACATTGGGTTCATATAGATTAAGTATGAGGCAGAACCATTTTATTTTGTTAGATTATTTTTTCTCACTAAAACAATTAAAACATCATGTGTTGATAGCCCCACTTTCCCCCATGGTGGGGGAAAGTGGGTCTAGTTCAGAAATAAGTGTAAATTTTAATAAAAATGTGTAAATATTGATTTTGACATAAGTATACAATGAAATTAAAATACCTTAATTTCATTTAAAGGTATAAATACACAAAAAATTCTTTTTTACCCGTTATTTAACGAATGAAACAATGTCATCAGTTGTATTCTTTTTACTATCATTCACGACACTGAAAAATTCTAGAATTCTAATGTGTTCGAAAACGCGCCAAATATCGCCAAGCTTGGCGACACATGGTGATTTTTCGCCAAATTTGGCGACAAAAATAAGTCACAAAAAGTGATGCCAACTTGGAGATATCTTGCCAATTTCTCGCCAAGCCCATAGACCCCCATGTTAAACTTATGGCAAAACAGGAAAAACAGCAAGAAAGTAAAATTTAGCATATAAATTAACAGAATAAGAGCCAATTTTAGCAAAATAATAAAAAATAAGGACATAAAATCATTAAAAAAGCACCAATTTACTTAATATGTGACGTAATCGTAAACCCTCAGGAAAGTTTGGCCATAGACCCACTTTACCCCAACTCAGAAAACACCTCATAATAAATAGTATTATAAACTGATATTTTATTTTGTTAAATAGAGCTAATCCTCAGATGTTCTAGTACAAATCTATACCAAAATAAATAGCATTTGCCTATAAATAATGTTTCTAGAGGAAAGTTAATAAACACCTAACTCTTACATATCACATTCAATGAGCATAAAAAAACGCGTTGTAAGCAATTAATTTGCTTAGAACGTTCTAAAACTAACATAAAAGTCTTCGCTACAATCTCAATTTATGTCTTTAAAAAAGGATTAACAAAATATTTAAATTAGAAAAGAGAAGATGGGTGTTTTTCAAAATAGCCCCACTTTCCCCCATAGACCCACTTTCCCCCACCTGAACCTAGGGTAAAATAAATTATTAGTTAGAAAAAGGTGTTGCCATTTTTTTCTTGAACATAAACAAATAAGATTCTTGCTTTTGTTTTAGGCTTTTTCTGTAACGGACGGATTTAACAAAACTTTCGCGATTGATTAATTTTTCGCACTGCCTTCTAGCAAACTATTGACTTTAATTTATTTGGGACTTTTAAACACACGCGTCACTTGACAACACATTTTTCCCTCAAGATAGATCCCGTGCAGGGCCGGGACAAGTAACTAGTGTGTTAAAATAAACGTTTTATTTTCTGGTTTTAATGCAATAAGTTAAAATCGTACAATGAATTAAGACGATTTATTCTTAGAAACTTGAATCAAAGTTAACTGGTGAAAAAAAAGTTCGTAAAAAGCGACGAAACCTACAGCAGGATTGAACCTACGATCTTCGCGCTTTCGGAAGCCCTTCATTAAAGTAAAGTGTGATTAAAAAAAAATAGAAAAAAAACTGCTTTTTGACGCAAAAAAAAAAAAGACTGTGTCTATTTTTCATCAATAGCCTTCCCGATAATCTTTAACCCATTAATGCCTAACGTCCCTTTTTAGGAACGGTCCAAAAGAAAGTCTGAATTTCCCTAAAATGAGCATTTCAACCAAATAATAGTGTTCAATGAGTACCTTGGTATTGTTTCAATTCGTTATTAACAGATTGCAGCACATAACTATTGTAAAGTGTGTTCTGTAGCAGTTTTAACATGATCTTTATCAAAAATGACATCGTTCACAATCTCAAGAAAAAAAACTGAGTTTTCAAAGTCATTCCCAGCTTCCTAGTTTATATTAATTGTTGATTTTATTTCTTCTTACAAAATGTCTTTTTAAATATTATATCGTAGGCATAGAAAAAAAATTTAGTAAAAAAAGTATGTACCCTCTGGGGTCTATCGTAACTTTTAAGGGACGATTTTTTTTCCGTAATAAAACAATTATTTTTACATAATATTTTTTTATTATTTTTCCTGTCCATTAAACACTGTTTGTAACCAGTATACAAAATATCTTTGAAAAAAATGTCAGGCATTAATGGGTTAAAATAAGAGATAAATTGACAAATAAATGAAGAGATTCTCGTGTAATAACAGAAAACATGCTAAAAATATTACATAAGATTTTAAAACAAGCTATTTTGTATGTTTTAAAAATTTAATTTTTTAATTTCTTTACAAATTATGTCAGAAAAAGAAAAAGGTATAAGAAAACGTCGTCATTGTTTCTACCGACTGCTAGAAAAACCGGGCAAAAAGATAAATAATGACTCGTTAATTACGTTATTTCTTTATTTGAGGTGCAACTGTATACTTTGCCAATCTTGTTACTTCTTCTTGTTCTTTTAAATGATGCTCCAAAATACTTCATTTAAACGTACTATTTGCTTTCTTTTTTTTAGAACAGCTAAGAAAAGTAAATCTCATTTATTTTAAGTCTAGCTGCTACAATGTTTTTTTTTTCGTAAAGCAAGTTATGTCCTATTTGTTTCCCTATGCTTCAAAAAGGTTAGTAAAGTAAATTTATTTGTTATTTGATTTCTAGTCGATGGTTTTTTCCCTATTTAATTCTTAAAAATGGATGATAAAAGGGAAACAAAACAGTTTTAACTTTTGTTTCCTGTATAGAGTTATTTATATTTTTTTTAAAAAAAGGTTGGCTTTAGTTTGTTTTCTTCATTTTATCTTCAAATTATATGTAAAAAGAGCTAAACGAAATTGTGCTATTTTTAGTCTTTATTTGCTGCTACTTTTCTCATATATAATCCGTTGGAGGAAAATAACCCACTGTAAAGAAAGAAACTTTATTAAGTTTTGAAAACCATACTGTCAGTCAATAAAAATAGGCAAATACAGTAAACTCTCACTTATGCGCCTTCCCAAGAGACCAACAGAAATAGGCGTATAAGGGAGAGTTCACTGTATAAACAAATAGTCTTTGAGTGCCGCTATTTTTCGAATGAAACAAAAGCCATACATTTCATGCAGCGTTTCTCTCAGAGAATGTAGTAGTGGGCAACATGCACAAAATTGTGTTGCCATTTATCCAATCGGCCCTTGATATTCATTTATCCCCACGCCTCTGCGAGTGACATAATCCTTCCCTGTAGTAAAAAAAAGTGTTTCGAAAGAATACGTAATTGTTCTATTTCAGTTCCTGTTATTTTATATCTCATTTTTGCCAACTGCTTTTGCAATATGGCAAAAAACATTCGTTTTATGAGCCATTAAATGGAACGAAAATTACCACAATCGTAAAATTTGCAATTTGCTTCGCAACTTTCAAGAGTAACAATTTTCTCTTATGAAAGTAAGATGGAGTTTATCGATTTTCGGAAAGATCATTGTGTACAATGTGCCCATTGCAATCAGGTTTCAGTTGGAAAAAAAATTAAAATATATATATATATATATATATACGCTGAATTGTTTATTTGTAACAAAAGAAACTGTTATGAATAATACCAACGTTTACTAGAAGATCAGCTGCTTAGGCAGACAGTATTAAAAAGAGGCACTAAATAGCAACTTATAACTAATTATGAGTACTTCACAACCAAAAACCATCAACCACAACGCTTGTGTTTTACGAGAAGAATTAAAAAAATAATAAGAAGAAGAAGAACGAATCTCTTGATTGGTGAATCAAGACAATGACAATTAAATTAACTTGTTTGTTTTAATGAATGTGATTTACCGATTGGCTGGCTTCATTAAATGAACGTGACTGATTGAATAAACAAAACTGTATGAATCTATGAACGTGATTGATTAATTGAATAAACTTGGTTGGACGATTGAAGGATTATTTGCAAGTAGTTGAGTGAATGCGAATGTTTGAATGAACATGATTCATTTATCAAATAAATGTTATTGTTTTATGAGCTAGATTTGTGGCTCATTCGATGAACATGATTAAAAAGTGATAGGTTCAGTTAATGAGCTGGATTTAATGATTCAATGAACTTAACTTTTGGCTGAATGCAATTGATTAATTGAAATGAATGAGATGAACGTTATAAAAGAATGTCTCAATACAGTAAAAAACACTGTCATGCAATCATATGTTTACAATTCACGTTATCAAATTTAATTTCAATGAATACTTCTTCCTTTCCTTCTTTCTTTCTTTTTAAAAATTGTATAACAAAACTAGTGGATATGCCCGGCGTCGCTCGGGTTAAAATGCAGCATGCGAAATCCAATCCCCAACGGTGTTATATATTCAAAAGTAAATACTCACGAAAGAAACATTTCTTAACTATTTGGATTGAGAGAAGCCTCAGAAAACCAAAGCAAAGCCCGCGAAGCAAAGACAATACCAAACGCGATATTAGCTATTGAGGGGGAGTTGAGATGAAGTACTAAATAATGATTTTAATGGAGGAAAGCTTTAAAAAAATAGATATTTTATGTGAAACTTTCAACTAAAATTGGAATAAAAAAAGAACTGCCTGTCAGTTTTTTTTTTCTAATTGGTCTCTTGATGTGCCCAGTAAAAACACAAACACACGGTGAAATTTTTAGCGAAATCCGACGGGTAGTTTTTGAGTCTATAAAAGACATACATACATACATTTATAGGTACAAAGATACATGCATTTATATTTATACAGGGTGTCCACTCCAATCGTGGACCAATAGCTAATTTCTAAACCGTTAGAGATAAGCATATAGTTTATTTAGGAAAAAATCTCCAAATTACGAAAGGAATTTTGGGTCCATTCAATGTTTTTCAAAAAATCAAATTTTGAAAGAGTTACGAAATTTAAATTTTTATACAGCCCCCCAGTCCTATCAATCATATTTAGTAAAACATTCTTGACACTGTACCGTTTAAAACGAAAAAAAATCACTCTTCTACCACAAAAATTGACCGAGTTATGACGTTTTGAAAAATCAAGATTTTGCATTGTTTCATGCCGTCATCGAGAGATCGCTTAAGGGACCGTAGCGAAATCCTTCAAAATCTTGATTTTTCAAAACGTCATAACTCGGTCAATTTTTGTGGTAGAAGAGTGATTTTTTTTTAGTTTTAAACGTTACAGTGTCAAGAATGTTTTACTAAATATGATTGATAGGACTGGGGGGCTGTATAAAAATTTAAATTTCGTAACTCTTTCAAAATTTGTTTTTTTGAAAAACATTGAATAGACCCAAAATTCCTTTCGTAATTTGGAGATTTTTTCCTAAATAAACTATATGCTTATCTCTAACGGTTTAGAAATTAGCTATTGGTCCACGATTGGAGTGGACACCCTGTATACAGTGAACTCTCACTTATGCGCCGGCCCAAGGGACCAACAGAAAAAGGCGCATAAGTGAGAGAGACGTAAAAGTGAACAAGCCTATTCAAAGGACTGAAACGCAACATAGGTAATAATAACAGAATAAATAAGGATGTTTCTTTAGACAAGGGACATATTACTACGGTTTATCAATTACTGTAAAGTAACTACAACGATAAAGAGAAAACAAAAATTGTAGTATACCTAATTAACAAACTGTTCCATTTAAAATGATCCATAACAGGTAATTGTCTCTCTCCGAACTCAAGCTCATGCCAAAAAAATGACATCTCTGAATAATAAAGAGGAATGTGAAGAAAAATGTTTATTTTTTAATGAAAATAATAATTTTTTCTACAATTAACGGAAAATTCTGCGCATAAGTGAAATATTAATCTTTAGAGCGACGCATAAACGAATGACACTATCATTATTTTGCTATGGAATGTGCTGGGACCGTATAAGTGAAAAAGGCGCATAAATGAGGCGGTGTATAAGTGAGAGTTCACTGTATATAGATAAACAGAACAATTTTGAATGTCTTATTAGGAACAAAACTAAGATTTTTGAAGGGATTTTAAAGTACTTTGTCAATGAGGTATATTAAAGAGAAAATTAATGCTAGTGTGTGTGAGTGTATGTGTGTGTGTTTGAAAATCGTGTACTTGCTTCTCTTGGGTACTGTCCAGGGTACATTTTCCCAACGCCTTTCTTGACCTGGTATTGCACCAACAGCATAGTGGTGACTGGCTTCTCTTGAGACAAGGCGGAAATTTCCTAATAAAAATTTCCAGAAAAGAATAAGTTGACTGATGAAGAAATCGCTAAATTCTCAGAAATCAATAATGTGAAAGAATATTGCTAGCAAAAAGTGAACTAAAATAGCAAGTGGGTGTCGTCCTATAGAGGTTCAATGATGATACACTGTTAAAAATTTTCCTGAAATTTTACGGTAAAAGTTACTGGCATCCATGTTGCCAGTAACTTTTACCGTAAAATATTTTTTTACTGTAAAATTTTACGGAAGAGAAAACGAGAATTAAAAAGTGTGAGATACGAACGACAAAGATCGAACCCGGGATCCAATTTTTTCACACTGCTTTACTATCCACAATACCAGATAAGACGCAGCAGGAGCTCGAAAATAGGGTGTCATCTGCATCTCACAATAAGTCACGTGGTGATCAATTGGCGCTGCAATCGCAATTTTTTTATCGGTACAACTCACTGTAAAAATTTTCTGTACGGTAATCACTACGTTTTACAGTAACAATTACCGTAAAAACTTCTTGAATTTTTAACAGTGTAGAGACCTGTCCAACTTGACACCGAATGTGTCAAATTGGACAGGTTTTGACCCACATGAAAATAGCCCTGGATCAACCATCGGAGAAATAACAATGAACTCACCAAGGTAGTCGAGTTACCGGAATTGAAGTGTGCATGATGATTGCGTTTAAAATATCTTATTTATGTGATCGATGCACATGTTTATTTCCAAATATTTTCGATCGGACCATTCTACTGTGACGTTTGGGACAATCCGACGCAATGATTTCATCAACAGTTTGCTATAGATCCTAATGTTTTAACTAAGCAGGGGTTAATATATTTTTTAATGTCTACATTTAATGCAAAAATACTCCTAACAGTTAAATTTTTATCAAATATTTTTGTTAACTAAATTTTTATTTATTTGTATGTGTCACCTGCGAGACATCTAAAGTTAACCTCTTGTAACGAAAGTTTTTGCTATATTTATTTAGCAATGACGAAATAAATTGTGAGTTTTAAAGCTTAAGCTCCAATGCAAATGAATGTATCTTCTTTGTCGAGAAATAATAATTTAAACCATTAAGAAAGTTATGGACACATGTATTCCACAAAAAGTAGCCATTTTATCCCGTACGTGACGGCTCATACATTTTATTAAAAAGTAATAGGTAATAACGAACTGTTCTCCTTAAGGAGTCGTACTAACGTATGATTTTCTAAGCAACAGAATTTTGTTCAATACACTTTTATTATACAGTGAACTCTCACTTATACGCCGCTTCATTTATGCGCCTTTTTCACTTATACGACGGTTTTTAATGGTCCCAGCACATTCCATAGCAAAATAATGATAGTATCAATCGTTTATGCGTCGCTCTCAAGATAAATATTTCACTTATGCGCCGAATTTTCCCTAAAATGTAAAAAATTCAATTTATTTTCTTTAAAAAATAAGCATTTTTTTTTTCATTTTTCCCTTTAATCTTTCGCCTTTATTTCTCACGGAAGGCATTTTTTCCGCATGAACTAGAGTTAGGAGAGGGACAATTATCTATTATGCATAGTTTAAAAAAAAACAGTTTGTAATTATGTATGCTATAATTTTTGTTTTCTCTTTATCAGTGTAGTTACGTTACAGTAATTGCCAAACCGTAGTAATATGTCCCTTTTCTATAGAAACATTCTAATTCATTCTCTCATTAGAAACTATGTTGCGTTTTTGGCCTTTAAATAGGCTTGTTCACTTATACGTCTCTCTCACTTATGCGCCTTTTTCTGTTGGTCCCTTGGGCCGGCGTATAAGTGAGAGTTCACTGTATTATTTTTAAAGAAGTCTATGAAACTTCACTTGCGGTAGAAAATTGCCGTTTTTTCTGGAATGGCACGATTAGGTTTTGTACCATTTGAGCTAAATACAGTCTTACCTAAGAGCGACTGTTATATAAGAGCAAAACAGAAAAAAAAAGTAAAATGCTGAAGGATTGTATCTGGTAAGACTCAATGTATTTTACGCAGTTCTTAAGCCTAAAAATCAATCCCAGTCGTGATACGGTCCAGAAAACAAAAATGTGCTGGATCAGCAGTGTAGGCGATAATAAATTGTACAGCTGATTGATCAATGAAGAAAGGTCAAGTTTCCACTTTGGCTCAACCCCCTAGTAAAGTAAAATTGACTTATTTTAGTGCAGCTTTATTGCTCGAAATACGTCGTTTTACATTTAGGAAAACAAAAATAGTAATAGTTTGTTTGTAAAATATAATATTTTATCGGGTCGGAATATAATCCAGAAAGTACTTGTGAAAATGTAACAAAAAAGGGATTAAAGTATGCGAATATGTGAATTTAGATAAAATAAGAATTAACAATTTAAAAATTCATTTTTCTTTTACAAAAAACTTATTACTCTTATAAGTCTAAAGTTGCATTTTCTTTTGCAGGTGAGTAACTTTAACATCTTGTAACGTTTCTGTGGGTAAGTTAGTTTTTCCTCATGTTTGGTGTGTTAAATTAGTTTTGAGAAATATTATTTTAAAATTTAATTTTGATATATTCGTAAGTAATGATCTGATTATGACCCAATGCCTATGACAATCTTTGTTACTTTTATGTTTATTATTATTATTATTATTATTATTATTATTATTATTATTATTATTATTATTATTACTATTATTATTATTGCTATTGTTATTGTTATTGTTATTATTATTATTATTATTATTATTATTATTATTATTGCTATTGTTATTGTTATTATTATTATTATTATTATTATTATTATTATTATTAGTTTTATTATTATTAATTATTATTAAATATTATTATAGTTGATGTTGTTAGTTTTGTAAAATCACGAAAATATGTTCAAACCATAACATTTTTAAAACTACTATCCTATTATAATCAGGGATCCCTGATGCAGATTTTTCTGTTTAGTACTACCCAAGTAGTACACTTCGTTTTTAAAAGTTGTAAAATGGTTATCAACGTTGTAACAACCGCTTAAAAACGTTTAGAAAACGTTTAAAGGTTATTTGTGCTACCTGTGTATTAATCTAATTTTCCGTGAGTAGCTTCATTTTAATGAGACGCCCAACTTTTCCTCTTCCAACAATTCTCGATTGTGGTAGCTAACAGGGGTAGCAGGGATCAAATGTGTCGATTCTATGGGTTTCAAAAACTTATCACTAACTGTGGCTTTTTTTAATTAAATTCTAAGATAATAATCGAATTAAATAAAATCTAATATATTTATCAACATTGTTGAAAGAAATATTTGTCCTACAAGTGTATGGTTTGATCAAAGAGTCCCCCTCCTCCCAATAAGTCTCAATTACGGGGTCATCAAAAGTCATTACCAACTGCCCAAGCTTTTTTCTTCTGCTTAGTTAATATGAATATAATTTAACAGTCACATTGTCCTACAAATTTGGAAATTGCGTGGTACGCTATTCCCGTCCTACTCTCAGAAATTGCTAGTACCACAAGACCACTTTTCTTGTTACTAACTTTACGACAAAAATATTACATCATAGGTTAGTGTATTCTCTATCCAGATAAAACAATGTTCTACAAGTAAAAAGGTAGGAATCACTAGTCCGACAAGAATTGTAAGTTTCGTTTTCTGTTTGAAACAAGTGAAAACATCTTTTTTGAAATTTTACTACTCTATTTTCTAGTAAAATTATTTGTGTATTGTTTCTTTATATACATAACGAAAAATTAATCTTCATCAGATTCATCTGAAAAATCTTCATCTTCGTCACTAATGTTACTTTCATCTTCATCATTTTCCTCATAAGTGATATCTGACTCTGCAACAACATTTAAAAAATTAAGAAATTTCCGAATAATTGATCAACAAAGAAAAGTAATATTGATAGGGTACCTTATAAATCATAGAATAGTTCTTAAAAAGATGGACTGCCCGCAAAGTGTTGATAATGCTTTCTAGCATATAAACAAGTTTTCAGGAATGCCAAAAGTTTTTCTTAAATTTCTTAACATCTCTTTTCTGTTGAAAAGTAGGGTTTTTGCAAAGCAAATTACACAAAAAACACTCTATTATTATTTTGAAGCATTAAAAAAAACTGAAATTATTTATTGGAAGACAAACACGCGGTAGAATGAAACTTTTTTGCAGGATTATGGTCGATATTTACGGAGAATTTCTAATATGCTCTGTGTATGCGTACTGGCAAGGTTCAGCCGTAAGACCAAATTGTGCAAAATAAATTTATTTCTACTAGCATGAACTGAAAATGTGTATTCAAATGGAGTACAGCAATTACGTACCACGAAATTTGAAGGAGAATGTGACTGTTAAATTATATAAATACTAACGAAAAAAACAAAAGTAAAAAATTCAAGTAATTAGTAATTGTTCTTGATGATCTCGTAATCAATACTGGCTGGCAGATGGGAACTCTGATCAAAGCATACATTTTGCAGGACGAATATTTTTCCCACTAATGTTAATAATTTTCTCAATATTTAATAAAAAAAACCAACAGTTGTATTAAGTTTTTGAGTGCCGTCAAATCGACATATTTTTTCCCTGCTAACCTTGTTAGCTACCACAATCCAGAATTTCGTTTATGAAATTATCGGGAGTCTCATTGAAACGAAGCTATTCAAGAAGATTCGGCTTGATAGTGATTATTTTTCATCAGGGATTTGTACTACATTACGTAAGACCGGGAAAACGTACCACGCAATTTGTTGGACAATGTGACTGTTAAATTATATGCATACTAGCCGGGTACCTGGCCCTGCCCGGGTTTCTGCCGGGTTTGGTGTTTTAGTGACACTCGTTCATGAATTTTTCAACAATAAAGTGCATATCTATATACACAATGGCTACTTCTGTAAACAATGGTAATTTTTTCTGTCTGAACAAACTAAAAAACTGTATTACACACCGTAAATAAAAATGCAAGCTACGAATAATGTTTAGGTAAATCGGAAATGTTATAAGCTTGGTACAGGGTGCAGCGGAGAAACTTGCAGACTTAAAAGTCAACTAAGGGAAAAGTACTTCATGTATCAGTTTACTACTTTTGATAAGATATGGTACCCATTCTGAATTTTTATATTAGTTAGATTTAAAAACTACATCGGGAAGAATGGCGGCCCCTGTTAATGATGCACTCATCTACCCTAGATTTGAAGTTTTGTTGCACTCTTTCGAGCATATCGATTGGGATGTTGATGATAGCAAGCCGGATGTTGTTCTTCAGACGTTGCAGGGTCCGGGGCTTGTCGTTGTAAACGATCGATTTGAGATACCCCCATAAAAATAGTCACGGCGTGTTAAATCGGGGGAGCGGGCCGGCCACGGTACGTCACCTTTCAAGGAGACGTTATCACTCAACTGATGAACCACAGCAAGTTTGTAGGGATGAAACTGGAGTTCGTTGTGCAGAATTCGTCTCAGTGTCCAATAAAAAATACCCAAAGCAGCAGCGTGTTTACGTGCCGAACGCCTGGGAGAGCGCAAAAACAACTCCCTCACTTTTTCGACGTTTTCTAGGGTTCTGGGAATCCGTTGACCTCCTGGGCCTCTTTTTGTCACACCCCCACTTTCCTTGAATATTTTCACCCACAAAACAGTCGATTCCCAGCCAGGAATGAGAACAACGGGCTGAATTTTGAACCGAGTTCGGAAGGCACGTTGAGTGGCGACCACTGAAAGATTATTTGAAAAGTAAGATTCGGCGGCGAACGCTCGTTGCTCCTTCGTCCAATGCATGGCGACAATTAAACTATAAGATAACAAAACTTCAGGACCTTTTTTTTAAAATGAGACTCTTCCCAATCCTTTCTGACCACTCCTTGCTAATTAGTATCCAATTAAAATCAGCAAGTTTCTCTGCCGCACCCTGTAAATTAAAATAATTACAATATCAATCGAACTGGAGTCAAGTATTTCCAAACATTACACGTAAAATAAGTCCCATCATTAGTTTATATCCTTGTGACTACCTTGGTGAAAACGTCTTACGTACCTAACTTAGAAATTTTTCGACTATAAACATTTTCTGTTTTCTAACTGTTGCCAAAATCAATTATCTTTTTATTTACCCCGTTAGCGATTATTGGTACAGATAAATATAAAAATCCTTAGAAGGCAATAAATTCCATACTTACTCCAGAGAAGCCTTGGTTGAAAATTTTCAATATGATTACAATCAATATTGTTGCTGCATGGCACCAAATTTTTACAACAATGGGTTGAAAATTTAATCATTTAATGAGGAAATGACATAAAATTAACTGTTTTCCATAATAACTTTTTAAAACTAAGCTTCTTAGAAATAAATTATAGCTTATCCTGCTCCCTGTTACTGTAGCTATCTAAGGTGAAAAAATGGTTAAAATCGGTTCAGTAGTTTGAAAGATTACCCCGGACATACGTTTTCAAAAGTATAGTCTTTTATGTATATAGATAAACTAAGCAATGGAAAAAAATCGGGCAGTTAGTAATCACTTTTGACGATCTCGTAATTGATAAATCTTGGGAGGAAGGGGACACTTAGAACAAACCATATAACTTGTAGGACACATATTTTTTTCACTAAAGTTAGTAATTTTCTTAATGTTTAATAAATTACCAACAGTTAGTAATAAAGTTTTGAGAACGGTCAAATTGGCAAATTTTATCTCAGCCACCCCTGTTAGCTACCACAATCCATAATTTCGTTTAGGAAATTGTTGGGCGTCTCATTAAAACGAACATATTCAAGAAATTTCAGCTTGATAGTAATTATTTTTTCATCAGGGATCTGTATTACATTTTTAGATTGTAGGACCGAGATGACGTACCACGCAATTCGTAGGACAATGGGACTGCTAAATTATATACATATTAAGTAAGCAGTAGGCAAAAACTCATGTTGTTAGTAATTACTTTTGATGATCTCCTAATCGATACGTGTTGGGAGGAGGGGGACTCTTTGATCAAACCATACACCTTGTAGGACAAATATGTTTTTCAACAATGTTAATAATTATCATAAGATTTAATTAAAAAAGCCACAGTCAGTGATAAGCTTTTGAGACCCATAAAATCGACACATTTCACCCCTGCTACCCCTGTTAGCTACCACAATCGAGAATTGTTGGAAGAGGAAAAGTTGGGCATACCAAACTACCCACGCATAAAGCTACCCACGGAAAACTAGCTTAATAGTAATAAACAGAAAAATCTCTATCAAGGATCCCTGACTATTACTTAGACTAACTTCCTTTCACATCGCTACGGTGATTAAGTGGTGCCTCAAAAAAAAAAAAAAAAAAAAGCTGTACAGATCAGAACAAAATATACTTGTCCCAATATTTGTGCTTCAGATTTTTTTATAGCATGCATTAAAAATATGACTAACTTGCTTAAAAGCATGACTAAATTAATTACGTCAAAATTGACATTGACCGAAAATATGCGTCTGTTTTTTATGGCCTTGTTATCAAAATATTCAGTCAAGTACTTTTTTCCTCGTTCTGCATAAAACAGTAAACCTTGTAGGTTTGACGCGTAGGTTTATGTAGGTGAGTTAAATATAATCGATATGTTTTTTTAGTTTTACTAATGATCACAATTGGGTTCATCAAACTTTTTTTTTCGTATGTAATTAAAGCGAGACAAAATTTGTCGTAGATTTTTACAATTAACTTTGTTCCACTTTTTGTTTCATAAAAAATCTTTTATATTTTAGTCAGAAAATTAACATTTTCTAAAACATTTTCCGCTTTAAGATGCTTAGGGGGGGGGGGGGGGGATGCGTTAGACGGATCAAAAGAAATTGATTTTGGGGGAATTTTTTCAGGATAAAAAAAATAAGTCTTTCAAACTTTTTTAGATTTTTTTTATTACATGTATGAACGTAGGGAAAAAATTAGAGAAAAATATTCACAAGCAACCAATTTTTATGCACTTTTCAATCGGCGGGACAGATGGAGCTCGCTATTTCTATCTGAAACAAAAAAAAAAAAAATAGCATTTTGATTTTTTTTTCTTATACGGAAGCCATCAGCTTCGACATACATGAGGACTGCGTACTATGCGCCTTGTCTCCTGACATACACAGGACAGATTTACGGCACAGAGAGGATGGATGAAATAACATCCATGGGCAAGGCGGGATTCGAACCCGTTTGCTTATTAGGTGAGTACTCTACTTCTAGGCCCACGTGGCCCCCATTTTGATTTTTATGCGTTTTTCTTCTTTTTGAACTAAAAGCTTTCCCGAAAAAAGATTCCTAAGTATTGAATTTTCTTTTTTACAAAAAACATGTTTTCTCCTTTAAAAATCAAATTTCATAATATTTTAGCGATTTGTAGTTCATATAGAAGAAAAATATGAAAATTAAAATGGTGTTTTTTGTTCCTGTTCCTGTTGAAAGTTACATGCTCCATTTGTCCCGCCGATTGAGAACAGCAGCTGCATGCATGTGCATAAAAATCGGTTGCAAGTGGACGATTTTCCCTATAAGTTTTTTCCCGTGTTCAGACATGTAATAAAAGAAGCTTAGAAGTTCGCTAGACTCTTGCCCCCTTTTTCTATCCTCAAAAAAATCCTCAAAAGATCGATTTTTTGAGCCTTCTAAATTATAATCTTCCTATTTAAGCAATGATTAATATC
Source organism: Uloborus plumipes (assembly GCA_038373865.1). NCBI lineage: Eukaryota > Metazoa > Arthropoda > Arachnida > Araneae > Uloboridae > Uloborus > Uloborus plumipes. The sequence continues at coordinate 55,495 of JAXGGA010005483.1, forward strand.
GCAACTATCAACGTTTTAAACACCGAAAAACCTGATTGGTAAAATACAAACATTCGTCTATTTAGATGTTAAAATTCATTCCTTATGTGTTTGGAGGCGCACAATGGTGCAATTTAAAAATTATCATTAAGGTCTAAAGTGTTGGTCATTAAACTTCATCTAGGCACAAAGAGTTTGGGGCGAATCACCGTTGTTACCGCATTAGAATTCAGAGCGCTACTTTACCCGCTTTTCAAAGAACAGATCATTAAGGAAGGGTTGAGCTTTTGCGTGTGAAATTGTTGCGTTGTAGGGAAATTTGCTTTAGATTAGTGCGGCCTCTGGCTAAAGATGTAAATCAAGGTGCCGGGTTTGAAAGTAACAATGGATCATGTTCTGGAAAATCAAGTTTCGATTCTTTAGAAATTTATTTTTAGAATTACGGAAATATTTTAGCTATTGGATCAAATGAGCTAGTTTCGCTTGCTCTTACACTTTGAAGCTCCTTGAATAATTGTTTTTTATATTTTCATTGTTTTTAATTCTCGATAATCGAAATTGAAAACGTACTCTTCTTTTTTTCTTAGTTTAAAGACTATTATTTTAATTATTTTAAATTAATGAGTCCAACATTTTTTAACCATGTGCGTTATTTCTTGCTATATCTAAATAATGTGTGAAATTAATTAGTTATTATTTTAAACAGTAGTATTATACCTAATTTTACCAAATTCCAAAATCATCCATTTTAACACAAAGAATTTTTAAAAGGACTTGCCTAAAAATTACATCTTTTATGATGCGCACTATTTTCTTAATCCTAAACCGTTTTTTTTATTATTTTTTTTAATTTTAATTTTTTTTTATTTATTTATTTGAATGAAGTGGGAACGTGTACTAAATTTTTCTGAGAACTGAATAAGAAATGCATAAAACTGAAAATGCTGAAACTCATAGGACACAAATTGCAAAGTTACCGTCAAGCCGTTGCCTGCGATGTGTTTCATTAACTCAGAACAATGTGCAAGTAGAGGTAATGTCATTTACAAACAACACTGGCCGATACCTTGTATAATTTCTCTCGAACTGTTACTATACTTCAATTTACTGCGAAAAGCACTTATACAATTTGAAGATGGAGTAACTCAAAGAGTTCTCAAAGAGCCTCTTTAGAATTTACATCTGTGATATTTGAGAGGTTCTTCTTCGACTGTTGAAGTGGGCTATTGAATGACAGGCCTACATTAACGGAATGTATTTAAAACTACTGTTGCTCGTGTTCTTTTCTTTGGGAAAAATGATGCGGAATTCTCACATGTTGAATATGGGTTAGATAAAATGTTTAGTCTACTACCATATTTTCTAGAACGAGTAAAATATTCAGAATACTGTGTTATTGCCCAAAATAATTTTTTTGATCAAAAAATTAGTTTTTTTTTCTTTGAAAAAATCAAAGTATGTTATCTCCTCTTTAAAATTTACATGGAAAGAAAAATAAGTCCAACAAGCTCATTTAAATTACATTAATTCAATTTAAAAATCTTGTCAGTTAATTAAATTTTTCGCAAACACGAATTGCTCGTTTTCTTTGCTTGACCGTAGTAGAAGACCTGTACTTTTTCGGACTAAAGAAGACACCTAGTTTTTGTGATGGGTTTCCAATTAAGAAATTGTAGCTGAAATAAAAATCTTAGTTATTTTTAAGCAACCAATAAAACAGGCCATAAATATTAGTTGGTTAGTACAAAATTTTTAAAATATAAAATAATGTTTATCATAATAAAAAATATATAAAGAAATAATAATAATAAAAAAATGGTAAATAATTACTAATAACGACAGTTAAAATAAAGTTGGTTTCTCTGAAGTCTTTAAAATAAAAGATAATGTTTATTATGATATTTAACAAACATAAAAGTACTGAAAGGATAACCGAAAACTGCGTAACATTATCACTTTTTAGAAATATAGGGCCTAGCTGCAGCTCTTTATTATAAAAACTTTTAATTAGTCAGAACCGAATTTAAGTTTATTTTTCCTTTTAAATAGTTGTCATTGCGACAGCGATAATTTTCTGTTCTATATGCTTTCTTCTCTTCTTTTTTACTATTTCTTTACAGTTAATTCTCACTTATGCACCGGCCCAAGGGATTAACAGAAAAAGGCTCGTGAGAGTGACGTATAAGTGAAGAAGCCTATTCAAAGGACTAAAACGCAACATATGTTCTAATGAGAGAATCAATAAGAATGTTTCTTTTGAAAAGGGACATATTACTATGATTTGGCAATTACTGTAACGTAACTACAATGATTAAGAGAAAACGAAACTTGTAGAGTATCTAAAAAATCACAATTTGTTCCCCTTAAAACGATGCATAATAGATAATAGTCCCTCTTCGAACTCTAATTCATGCGGAAGAAATGTCTTCCGTGACCAATAAAGGAGAAAAATTAAAGAGGAAAGTGAAGAAAAATGCACATCTTTTAAAGAGAAAAATTAAATCATTTTAGGGAAAATTCGGCGCATAAGTGAAATATTCATCTTTAGAGCTACGCATAAACGAATGATACAATCATAATTTTGCTATGGAATGAGTTGGGATCATTCAAAAATCGTCGTATAAGTGAAAATGTATTTTTTTTTAAATAATTTTATGTCTACTGTGAAATAACGCATCAAAACATAGTGAAACGCATTTGCATCAAAATGATAAACATGGAAACTAGTCAAGGTTAGGATTTTCTTCCTCCTAAGCATATGCTGAACTATATCATACTCTAGTTATAATTATTTACACAATTAAGTCTTTAAAGTACCATAGTTTCTAATGAGTAATAAAAACGGATTTCACAAGTTATGATATATACTGAGTGAGAAATTTTAACTAATAATTTGAGGAAGTAAGAAATGACAAATAAGGCTTCCTTCCTGGGACACTAAACTTATGCTAAATTTTACTGCAGAATCAGTACACCTGCACCATAATCTTTTTTTTAAGTATGCTAACTTTACAACGTTTAAACATTACAACGTTATTATTAAACGGGTGTACAAATTTTAGGTGCGTATTATTGTCTCTTAAATTTAAGACAACATATCTTTGCTAGATACAGTGAACTCTTACTTATGCGCCTGCCCTAGGGACCAACAGAAAAAGGCGCATAAGTGAGAGAGACGTATAAGTGAACGAGCCTATTTAAAGGACTAAAACTCAACATAGGTTCTAACGAGAGAGTGAATAAGAATGTTTCTACAGAAAACGGACATATTACTACAGTTTGGCAATTACTGTAACGTAACTACAATGATAAAGAGAAAACAAAAGTTGTAGCATACCTAATTACAAACTGTTCCCTTTAAAACGATGCATATTAGATAATTGTCTCTCTCCGAACTGTAGTTCATGCGGAAAAAATGCCTTCCGTGAGCAATAAAGGCGAAAGATTCAAGAGGAAAGTAAAGAAAATACTTATTTTTTAAAGAAAATAAATTTTATTCATTTTCTGATGAATAAATTTTCATAAATTTTTGGGAAAATTCGTCACATAAGTGAAATATTTATATTTAGAGTGACGATTAAAGAGGAAAGTGATGGAAAATGCTTATTTTTTTTAAAGAAAATAAATTAAATTTTTTACATTTTAATGAAAATTCAGGGCACAAGGGAAATATTTGTCTTTAGTGCGACGCATAAACCAACGATACTATCATTATTTTGCTATGGAATGTGCTGGGACCATACAAAATCGTCGTATAAGTGAAAAAGGCGCATAAATGAGGCGGCGTATAAGTGAGAATTCACTGTATATGCAAATTAGTTTTATTCCCTTAATCAGCCTTTCAGTAGTTAGTTAATAACAAAATTTAACTCATTATTTTATTTTTGTGAGAAAATTTCGGATGATCGTCAATCTACATTTAAAGCTATGAGAATATCGACCTATTGAAAACAATGAATAATCCATGGTTTAAATACTGTTTTTAATGCGAATATATTCTGATGTACCTGTGATGTTTCACGTTCTTTCTAAAATATGGAGTGATATATTATTTTCTTTGGTAGCTCTGCAAAAAAAGAATAATCAGAAACATTACCTTTTATACTTTGGCGAGCAGATTGTTGCATTTCACTACGCGGGGGAAATTCTTTAGGAATCAGTCGTAAATTGTTAAAAGTTGAATATTTTGCCTTTATGTCCTTTTTTTCTTTACTTATATGTTTGTAGTGAGAATAATTATGAAATAAAATATTTTTTTTTCGTCTTAAATTTTAATTTCTTCCCAGTACAAAGCTAGAAACAAGAAACGCATTATGTTTCAGGGACTCTAAATAAGCTACGTTTTTCTTTTTTTCTTTTAGTTTATGTTAAAGCTTTTCATAACATTTTTATCAACTATTTCAACGACATAAAATGAGTGATGTCAGACAATATTACTGGATGGGACCAAAAACTTTGATTTATAATAGCAATTTAAAATGGCATTTTCCTTAAATAGAACACAGTTTCTTTGCAGCCCTAAGCCATGTTTACTATGTGTATCAAAACAAATCACAAATGTCAATGGAAAGAAAAATCCCCTTCAATCTCGAGGCTTCAAAACGCCCCGAAATATGTCATTACCGGCTTTATTTCAAGTGAAATGTCAATTGCCATGAGCAAGGGTTACAATAAAATAAATCTCGGAAATAGACCTCTTTCCAGGTCTTTCTATTCCGAAGCGAAAGAAAAAAGAGAAAGTCTAAAGAATGAAATGAACTGTCGACTTTCCCTCTCAGAGAAAAATAGTAAAAAATGAAGAAGGAATAAGTGAGAAGTGAAGAAATAAAAGTCGAATGTGTGTGAGTGGATTGAAGTGAAGTGGTAGAAAATTCCATCCACATGACGTGTGGACATTTGTCGAGGACCCTTTTTTTTTGGCGTTGTTCTGTCTGCTTGTTCACTGTCAGAATGTTTTTTCCTCTATAATGGAGTGTTGCTGTTCTTTTGAAAGAAAAAAAGAAGTAGGAAGTGTAGATTTTTTAATGTAAATAAAATTATATAAATGGGGGTAGAACGCTCAGCACAAAAAAATCCATTTATAAGCATTGCTTGTTGTTATTTTAAAATAAGAATAATGTGTTAAATGTTCTATAAAATATAAGGATTAGCCTAATGATTTATAATACACAAAAAAACAAGCTACACTAGAATCCCTGTTTCAAAATTTTTTGTGGGATTGAGGTGAAAACCCATTAGGCGAGAAAATGTTGCACAGGTATCTACTAAATTTTACTAAGCGCTGTAAAATCATTTAAATTGAAATACATTTCCATAGCAAAATATTTTGAAACTTATTATTATTATTTTTTTCAAAGTTAACTTCACATATGATCTGACAAAATGGAAAAATATAATTGTTTTATCTAGGTTCACAAATTTCTACACTTATTGCTTTCTCATATTTTTTGCTTTTTCATACGCTTTTACTGAAGCCTTGTAAGCCACCAAGATCTTTGTTAGTAATGTTCATATGAACCATTTTGGCCTAGAAGATTTTGTTAGTGACTTACTCTTTTCACAGTAGAATCAAGCGAAAGTAAAGTTCTGAATTTGACTTTCAATCTTGCTGCCCGATGACTCAACGAAGCCTGATTTTGTGGAACTGCTGAATTGGTCTGATTCGCATCACGACATGTGCAGTTTTTGATATTGAAATCAATGACTTGAAATTCACCAATATTCACGCTGTAGAAATACAGTAGAGAACCAACTATCCGGGATGTTTGGGACCACAGCTATCCCGGATAACTGAATTTCCCGGTTTTCTGGATCGCAACGAAGCGATATTTGCCAATTTTTTATAAAACCCAAGTTACAAAAACAAATAGTAATGCTCTTAAAATCTGAAGAGAAAACCATCCAGAAGTGCTTATAGATATTACAATATTAAAAATTTCTGAGCTATATGCCACTTATATGGTATTTATGAAGAAACCGTTCATATTCATTTAGGTATTTTAAAAGGAAAAAAAAAAACAAAAAAAAAAGCTTTTCATTTTTTAGAAATTGCCGAAAATGCGTATTTTAAAAAGTGGCGGAAAAATCGACAAAATGTTGCCGGTTTTCTGGTTTCCCGGTATTTTGGTTCCCGAATAACAGGTTCTGTACTGTATTCCGAAACGTTTCTTTGAAGTAATGGGCATTTAATGTGCCTAATTTCTGCCAGTAACATGGTTATAAAAAATCAGGACTGCTTCTTGCTCAAAGTTAGTAACTAGGGATGCACCGATAAGCAAATTGGCCGATTACTGATTACCGATTAATCGGCTGTTGATAATCGGCCTATTAATCGGCTGGGCCAATTAATGATAATTTTGATTGTTTCCTACTATCAATTTTACCATCACTGATTTTTCTCTCTTATACAATTCCAAGTTTAGAAATAGTAATTAATTTATTTCTGAGGTAAGATATTTTTTCCATTTTCCTACTTTTCAGAAAATATTTATCAAATTTCTTAGAACGAATTTTCATATTATTGTCAATAATATTATTAACACATTGTTAGTTAGGTTAATTGGAAATAAAAATTCAAAAAAAAAAAAAAAGGCGGGGAGGGGGAATCTGTAGTGAGCACTCCAATTTAGGAGTACTTTCAATCTATATTTTCTAATAATTAGTAACAATTTAATTAAGTACCTATATTCCTTGAAAATTAGAGGTTATCTAAAAGCACTGTGCTAAGGAGAAAACTATCGCCACATGAAAAATGTGTAGCAACATTGTCTATGTGTTTGTATATCTATTCAAAGTAGGAGACTTAATAAAAAAAAACTTTATATCAACTGTGAGGATTATTATTATTGTTAATAAAATTATTCATCATAGTTTCTTAGTGAAAGTATACTTAAAAGAATAATATTTGAAAAATATATTTTTTGCCGATTAATCGGCGCGATTTTGCCAATTATTAATAATCGGTAAAGTGGCCGATTATGGCCGATTAAACGGTGCATCCCTATTAGTAACCATGCCGATGAATTTAGAGACCTTTCCACGAAAATTTAGTGATGTTAATAAATCAGGAACTAAAATAAAAAAAAAACTTTGGTTTATGATAGCTGTTTGTCGCGTTTCTGTTTTACCAGGAAGGTTCCTATAGACGTTAAGCACAGATGGCAGAAACTATGGTAAGGAGTTAGTTCAAAATTGCCCCCAATAATATTTCGTACTCATTTTCTTGATAACTTCGTCAATTAAGCTCCAATTGTATTGAAACTTTCATATTTCACCCCCAACATCCCCCTCCTTTTAAAAACGAAAAAAGAAACCGGATAAATTAATCATTTCACAAAAAAGATCGCAGATAAATATGTTTGAGTGTACATTCATTTGGTGAAAATCTCTGCAAGAATTATAAACAACGTATTGTTTTTACTTTTTAAGGTAAGCTAGTCTTAAAACTTGTTTCAAAAAGAGAATGTCGTGGGGAGAAAAATAAGGAACGGGCAAATAAAATTTTTCTACCCAGAATAGATTCTGCAAAGATTTTGAACTTTTAAGATTCACCGTGTAGCTTTGCAAGTATGTTTTTATTCCACCCTACAGAAAATCCTAAATACGAACTCGGTAAAATATTAGGAATCGAAGCACGCGCTCACAAATCCAAGATTAAGTTTTCGTAAGAGAATTTTATAATTCTTCTAGAGTAAGGTGAATGCTCACTTGAAGTTTCAAGATTCGAAAAACTCCAAGAAGTGTTTTATAAGTTAAAAATAGCATTCTGCAGCTAATGCAACGTATTAGCGTACTGAAAAAGGCAATAAATAGATATTATATTTCTTGTTCATAGGGTTAATGTTTTTAACTAAAAAACAGAAATTATTAATTTTAAAATAGTAAAAAAAGCATTAATGGCAATTGAGAATCTTAACTCATTCCATCCCCTCTCCTATCGAAAAAAAATCTAACCAATTTAATCATATGTTTAAGAAAATGTCTTTATAATTTTAAATGTTGAAATCTTGTAGTTAAGAATATTCAAAATTGAAAAATTAAGCATATTCTGAACCCTTCGGCTACAAATCATCGAATTTCTGAATCTCTTACACCAAATAAATTTAAATGAATTCATTTTAATTATTTTTTGTTTCATTTTCATTTTGTATGCTTTAAGATTAATGGGTCTCTTTCTTATTAATGAAACACTATATTTTGTACTTTTTTGTATATCTACGGAGATTAATTCATGCATAGACTATATATTTTTGACGGTTAAATTATGGCTTTTCGATATTCCTTACAAAAAATTACAAATTGTATTGATTATTTTGTGTGATAGTTATTATGAATAAAGATACTTTATTTATTGCAACGCTGAAATGTTTTAAAACATGGACTTATTAACTATAAAACAGAAAAATTCTTTAAAAAAAAAAACAGAAAGAAAGTAAATGATAAATTCAATAAGGAAATATAAATCCATTTCTTCAAAACCTTGTTGACATTCTTGATTTCAAAAGCTGATTTTTTTGAGAAGCAATTTCTTCCTTTTTTTCCACTTAATTTCACCCTGACATAGTTATTTATAAGCAGGCACTTGAGACAAATACGGACAAAGTAAAAATAACAAAGGAGCAAAATTTAAAATTGATGTTTGATTAAATGTCAAATCTAATCATATTATTTATCGGGATTTTTCATCTCGAAATGAAACAACTGATTCATTTGACTTACATAATCACTAAAAAATCATCAAATGTGACTCCTTCAATATATATATATATATATATATATATATATATATATATATACACAGGGTGTCCACTCCAATCGTGGACCAATAGCTAATTTCTAAACCGTTAGAGATAAGCATATAGTTTATTTAGGAAAAAATCTCAAAATTATGAAAGGAATTTTGGGTCTATTCAATGTTTTTCAAAAAATCAAATTTTGAAAGAGTTACGAAATTTAAATTTTTATACAGCCCCCCAGTCCTATCAATCATATTTAGTAAAACATTCTTGACACTGTAACGTTTAAAACTAAAAAAAAATCACTCTTCTACCACAAAAATTGACAGAGTTATGACGTTTTGAAAAATCAAGATTTTGCATTGTTTCATGACGTCATCGAGAGATCGCTTAAGGAACCGTATGCGAAATCCTTCAAAATCTTGATTTTTCAAAACGTCATAACTCGGTCAATTTTTGTGGTAGAAGAGTGATTTTTTTTTAGTTTTAAACGTTACAGTGTCAAGAATGTTTTACTAAATATGATTGATAGGACTGGGGGGCTGTATAAAAATTTAAATTTCGTAACTCTTTCAAAATTTGATTTTTTGAAAAACATTGAATAGACCCAAAATTCCTTTCATAATTTTGAGATTTTTTCCTAAATAAACTATATGCTTATCTCTAACGGTTTAGAAATTAGCTATTGGTCCACGATTGGAGTGGACACCCTGTATATATATATATATATATGTATATATATATATATATATATATATATATATATATATGTATATATATATATATATATATATATATGTATATATATATATATATATATATATATATATATATATATATATATATATATATATATATATATATATATATATATAATATATATATATATATATATATATATATATATAAACGGGTCGAAAGCTTCCGATTCATTTGGAAACCAATTTATTTCGTAGTTTCCGTTTTCGATAAAAATGAAATAAAAGCAGAGACACTATTAGTGTAGAGCGTGAGTAAATGTCATAAAAATAAATCGTCTGCAGTTTTCCAGCTGGAGTGATGGGCATGAAGGCGTGTGACACTTCTATTAATTTCTCGCCTGTGCGTAGGCGCAATTTATTCGAAACCGTTGAAATAAATTCAAAAACGATTTAGTAATTTTTTTTACAGTTGTTCGTTTTATTGCACTTTTGTCTGGAATCTATATCGTTTCAAATTCGTCAGTGTTTTAAATCGATATCCGTTTTTAGCTCAAATTTCTACTAAACAAGCAAACATATGATATATAATAAATCTTGTTTGTTTAAAAAACTCTTGAAACATAATACGGAATAAGTCTTTGCGTGTGCACTTTATTTCTACACTGTATCCTGTTTTAGTTTCATCGGCTGAAATACGTACAGTGAAGCCCCGATTTTGCACCCCTCAAATTTACGTTTTTTCTAGCGGGTCCCTTTATCATTTGATTTCTATGCATTTCTTCTGGAACAGTGTTTCTTAGTTTCTTTGGTAAGTAAAACTCTTTTTGAAGCCCATTTTTTTCTCATGGAATCCTTAGTTTCCCTTCAATTTTGTTTTATGAAAATAACATCATGAAAACGATTTACTTGCCATAAATGCAAAACTAATTCAAAACATATTTATCTTCATCGAAAAAACAATTTTTGAAATTGAGAACAAATCCTTCCAATGTCTCTTAAATAACAATTCTTTGCAAAAAAGTTTTGAAGTTTTATTGAGTTCAGTGTTTCTTAGTTTATCATCGCAGATGTATTTAGTATTTGGCTGTAAAGAACTCTCTGTATTAAGTCAATAAGTCCTATTGTTCTTATACGTTGAGCGCCCGGTTACGGTATACGTACCCTAGGGTGGGCCGAAAATGACTTTTTTTTATTTCGATGATGTCATTAGTTCGAAAAAGGTTCTATTGGGGGAGCAAGTGCACATAAAAAAATTTGAAATTTTTTGGTCCATTTCTTGATCTGCTGAAATCGTGTTAAAGTTTGGAGAAAATGCAGTTTTTTTGAGATTTCTAGGAAATCATTTTCAAAAAATTTTCAGCACAGAAGCATCTAAAAATGCATCATATGGGATAGGGATGCACCGATAAGCAAATTGGTCGTTTACCGATTAATCGGGTGAGCCGATTAACGATAAGGATAATTGTTTTTCTGCTACCAATTTTACCATCAATTTTTTTTATCTCTTATACAATTTCAAGTTTAGAAATAGTAAGTAATTTATTTCTGGGAGAAGATTTTTTTCGATTTTTCTAGTTTTCACAAAACAATTTCAATATTTTATCAAATCTCTTGGAACCAATTTTCATATTTGTGTCAAAAATATTATTAACACAATGTTAGTTGTGTTAATTGAAAATAAAAATTTATAAAAAATGGAGTGGTGGGGGAGCGTGTGGTGAACACTCCAATTTAGGAGTACTTTTAATTCATATATTTTAGTAATCAGTAGCAATTTAATTCAATACTTTTATTCTTTGAAAATTAGAGGTTATCTGAAAGCACTGTGCTAAGGAGAAAACTATCGCCACATGAAAAATGTTGCATCATTGTCTATGTATATTAATTCAAAGTTGGAGAATTCATTTAAAAAAAACTTTATATCAACTGCGAGGATTATTATTACTGTTAATAAAATTATTCATCATAGTTTCCTAGTGAAAATATGCTTTAAAGAATAATTTCCGAAAAATATTTCTCGGCCGATTAATCTTCCCGATATTGCCGATTATTAATAATCGGCAAAGTGGCCGATTATGGCCGATGAATTGGTACTGCCGATTAATCGCTGGATCCCTAATATGTGACAGCAATGTAGTTATTTCAGATAAGTACGGCAAAAGCAGCATTTTAACGTTTCGACGAAATTGCCAAATCTTCTAGCCATTTGTGGAAAAGAAAGGAATTATACCACAGACCTCAATTTTTTATTGGAATTTCTATGTCCCCAAAGGTACTTTTTCCGCCCTTACCCGTTACGGAAAATAGAAAAAAAAAACTTTTTTCAATAATTTATCTCGAAAAAACTGCATTTTTTCCAAAACGCGATTGCGGGTGATCAAGAAATTGACCAAAAAATTTCAAATTTTTTCCGTGCACTTTTCTCCTCTAGAGGCACCTATTCCGTACTCCGCATATCATCGAAATTAAAAAATAAGTCAATTTCGGCCCACCCTAATGTGCAGCTGCAGATAGTATAACTGCTTAGCACCGCCTTTCATAACAATTGAAGGACCTATATTATCTTTAAAACTGCTCCAAAACTCCAGTAACTGCATAAATTTAACCTCTGTTGTGAGGTTGAATCACATATAGTTTCAATATAAAGTTCAAATTCTTGTAGGTGTGTTAATGTCGAACATTGCCACAAAATGTGTTTTAACCTTCAATAAATTTTAATCGTGCTAATTCGGGAAATATTTATAAAATGAATCAAATAAACCTTATAGTTTTAATGACTAATTTAAACTAAAATAATGAATAAAAGTGTCGTAGGACGCTCTAGTGAGCTACATGAAACCCTAGGGATCAGGAAACAAATATTAAGAAACGCTGTTCAGGAGCATTAACGTGCGAATGAGCTAAAGGCAAGCGAGATGATTCCAGTTGTTTTGAAAAGTTATTTCACATTCCAAATACAATTGAAAACATATGCTTTACTTGTACCTTTTTAATTTTCAAAATGATACATCATTTTAAAAAATAAAAATAAAAAGTTTATGGGTGCTAAGCATATTGAACTAATTTTTTATTAGTAATATAATTCACATTAATCTATCTGAGGCTGTTACCATTTGCTCTCCTGTAGGCATTCGAGTTAAAATAATCAACCTGCATGATACTATCATACACTGTCTATAAAGACTTTAAATGCAATAAACAGTTAGGGCCATGCTCCACATCGACGTAAAGCAGAAAAATTAGGCAGAAGCGTAAAATTTATTCAATGGTGTTCCTATGGAAAGTACCCGGATTTTCGGTTTCTGCCTTCAGTTTCGGTCGCATTTTACGCTGATGTGGAGCATGGCCCTTAAACCAGCTAAAGGGCTGAAAAGAACAAGCGAAACCGTAGTGGATTTTCATTAAATAAACCTCACACTGATACTGGATTTACTGATAAACAGCAAAGAGTTTATTTAATTAGTTAGCCCTCTTTATTTTTCGATCATTTTTTACATCCCTGTGTTTTGTGAGCAATGAAAAATAATTACTATTTTTCCGCTTTGGACCTGATTTTTTTTTTTTTTTACTTGGGAAAGGAATACAAATCTTAAAATTAACTCCAAATATTGTGATTTGCAATACAACAAAAAGTACTTCAATTTATTTTCCAAGTCAAAACCTTTACTATAGTCTAGTCAATAAAGGATTTGAAAAAACACTAAAACATGCAGTTTTAAAAATTGGCCACACAGGTACAGGAAGGGCTCCTGATGAACATACTAAAAGTCCCCAGTGGTGAGGGGGGAGCTCGCAGCGCCACCTGGTGCTTTATGGGTGATTTTTCAATTTTTGTCTTATATCTCAAAAACTATTGACTTGCGAGAAAAAATGTCAATTAATAAATTAAAGAGCATAAAATTATCTTTAAAACGCTTTTTTTGTTTTTATTATAGCTATAATAGTTGCCGAGATATTGAACTTCAAAGTTTGTCATTTTTTGAGAAAACGACTATTTTTCCCCTCTTTTCTATTTTTGGAGCCGCCTCAGTGATTAATTTGATATTATTCTTTTCTTTTTTCGACCTGAAGTAGTACAGGTCATTAAGGTGATTTGATTTCTTGAAACGGGGAGGCAGGTTGGGGAGGAAGGAGGCGAGGAATGAAGGGAAGACAAAACTATGTGCAAGTGTACTTTTCACTATTTTTCCCTCTACCATAGTTCAGCAAACGAAGACCCAAAATAAGGGCGAAAAAATAATAATATAGTTTTAAAAATTGGCACACAGGTACAGGAAGGTCTCCTGATGAACATACTAAAAGTCCCCGGTGGTGAGGGGGGAGCTCGCAGCGCCACCTGGTGTTTTATGGGTGATTTTTCAATTTTCGTCTTATATCTCAGAAACTATTGACTTGCGAGAAAAAATGTCAATTAATAAATTAAAGAGCATAAAATTATCTTTAAAACGCTTTTTTTGTTTTTATTATAGCTATAATAGTTGCCGAGATATTGAACTTCAAAGTTTGTCATTTTTTGAGAAAACGACTATTTTTCCCCTCTTTTCTATTTTTGGAGCCGCCACAGTGATTAATTTGATATTATTCTTTTCTTTTTTCGACCTGAAGTAGTACAGGTCATTAAGGTGATTTGATTTCTTGAAACGGGGAGGCAGGTTGGGGAGGAAGGAGGCGAGGAATGAAGGGAAGACAAAACTATGTGCAAGTGTACTTTTCACTATTTTTCCCTCTACCATAGTTCAGCAAACGAAGGCCCAAAATGTTTTATTAATAGCTTTGACTCCAAGTAATAATAATATTCTTTTCTTCAAACCAGGCAAAGATAAAGTGAACACCAAAATTTTTTATTCACAAGAATTACAAAACACTTGCAAGTTCAAAGATCAAATTCTCTTCCTCCATGCTTTCTCCGGCTGTGACACAACATCAGCTGCATATAACAAAGGCAAAGCCAAATTCATAAAGCTGTTACAAAAAAATCAATCATTGAGCTACGTTCCGGAAGTGTTCTCAAACCCCCTTTCTACCCCAGAGCAGGTAGCGGAGGCAGGCCAATCATTTTTCTTAGCCTTATATGGGGCTCCAGTAAATATAACTTCTCTGAATGAACAGAGATTTATATCTTTTCAGAGAGCAGCAAGAAAAATAAAACCTGATCTTGCTTCCTTCCCACCTACTGAAGATGCCGCAAAATTTCATTCATTAAGAGTTTATCACCAGATTCAAAAGTGGTTGGGGAGATTACTTCCACCCGATGCCTGGGGATGGAAAAAAGCAGGTACATCATGGAAACCTATAACAACTTCAAGGCTTCCTGCTCCTGACTCCATTCTCTCCATGATTTTTTGTTCATGCACAAAAGGATGTGGTGCAAGATGCGGCTGCAGAAAATCAAGGATAAACTGCAGCATTGCTTGCTTAAACTGCCAGGGTATCTGCCTTAACGGTTCAAAATTGGATATCGCATTAGATGAACAGTCAGACGACGAAAGTATCCATTTAACTTGAGTACAATGTCATTTTCATGTTAGTTTATATTTATTCTACATCTGTTCACTTTCATTATTTTATTTGCATTATTCTATTTTTTTAATGTTTGGACTTTTTTATCATTATTTTTATTATTTATCCTTTTTGCAGAAGGGTATACGTTTTATTTACAACATGATTTAAGGTCTTCTTGGACCTTAGTTGACTTAAATAGCACAGCACTATCGAAATTTAAGAAAAAAGTGATTGATATGCCTTTCGCAGTCCCAAAAAATAAAGAAAGAAGAAAAGAAAAAGATAGGTTTTCAAAATCTCAAGAGTTTAGAACTTAAATGTCAAGTCTATTCCATCTATTTCAGTTATAAAATACTAATTCATTCTTTATTCTTTTTAAAGGTATTTTTATGTTCTTTAATTTACCAATTGATGATTTTGCTGGCGAATGCATAGTTTTTGGGATATAAGACGAAAACTGAAAAAAACGCACCCAAAATCCCTGGTGGCCCTACGAGCTCACCCCCTACCACCGAGGACTTTTAGAACGTTCATCAAAAGCCCGTTTTGCACGTGTGTGCCAATTTTTAAAACTATATTATTATTTTTTCGCCCTTATTTTGGGCCCTCGTTTGCTGAACTATGGTAGAGGGAAAAATAGTGAAAAGTACACTTGCACATAGTTTTGTCTTCCCTTCATTCCTCGCCTCCTTCCTCCCCAACCTGCCTCCCCGTTTCAAGAAATCAAATCACCTTAATGACCTGTACTACTTCAGGTCGAAAAAAGAAAAGAATAATATCAAATTAATCACTGAGGCGGCTCCAAAAATAGAAAAGAGGGGAAAAATAGTCGTTTTCTCAAAAAATGACAAACTTTGAAGTTCAATATCTCGGCAACTATTATAGCTATAATAAAAACAAAAATAGCGTTTTAAAGATTATTTTATGCTATTTAATTTATTAATTGACTTTTTTTCTCGCAAGTCGATAGGTTTTGAGATAAAAGACGAAAATTGAAAAATCACCCATAAAAACCAGGTGGCGCTGCGAGCTCCCCCCTCACCACCGGGGACTTTTAGTATGTTCATCAGGAGACCTTCCTGTACCTGTGTACCAATTTTTAAAACTATATGATTATTTTTTCGCCCTTATTTTGGGTCTTCGTTTGCTGAACTATGGTAGAGGGAAAAATAGTGAAACGTACACTTGCACATAGTTTTGTCTTCCCTTCATTCCTCGCCTCCTTCCTCTCTAACCTGCCTCCCCGTTTCAAGAAATCAAATCACCGTAATGACCTGTACTACTTCAGGTCAAAAAAAGAAAAGAATAATGTCAAACTAATCACTGAGGCGGCTCCAAAAATAGAAAAGGGGTGAAAAATAGTCGTTTTCTCAAAAAATGACAAACTTTGAAGTTCAATATCTCGGCAACTATTATAGCTATAATAAAAACAAAAATAGCGTTTTAAAGATTATTTTATGCTATTTAATTTATTAATTGACTTTTTTTCTCGCAAGTCGATAGGTTTTGAGATAAAAGACGAAAATTGAAAAATCACCCATAAAACACCAGGTGGCGCTGCGAGCTCCCCCCTCACCACCGGGGACTTTCAGTATGTTCATCAGGAGACATTCCTGTACCTGTGTGCCAATTTTTAAAACTGCATGTTTTTTTGTTTTTTTCACCCTAATTTTGACCTTCGTTTACTAGACTATAATAATCTAAAGGCTAAAAATACAAAATAAATATTACTTCAAATATGTAAAAGGATTTCAAATTATTTAGAGTTTTTTACCGCAAAAAAAAAAAAAAAAAAAAAAAAAAAAAAAAAAAAAAAAAAGATTTCTGCTGTAAAATAGGTCAATAAAGGTTCTTAAAGATGCGTTCAAGTAGTTAAAATTTTATAAATTTAATACAAGAGTGTTGACACTTTTTTAGCGAAATTTCAGGTTATAATTATAATGCAAGATCCACCCTTAAGACATTTTATAGCACATTACTCAAAAATGAGAATGCTCATTTTAAATAAATAAATAAATAAGATAAAAACATAAATATTCTTTACTTTTCCAAACATCAAAGAATATGTATGTTCTGAAGAAGAAAAAAAAAGAGGGGGAAGTAAAATTCTATATACCTGGATAACTTATCGTTTGCACTTTTAGTTGGCACTAACTGTCTTTAATTTTGATGATATTTGACATTCAAAAACTATTTGATTGAAAAAAAGTCAAAAGTAAACGAATAATAAGTGCGATCTAGAAAATATCTCACATCAATTTTGAAGAATTATAGAACAAACAAAAAATTACTTTTGCACTACAATACGGAAAGTAAATAAATACAGAAAGATAATTTAGGCAACTTTTTCTCAGATGAATTTTGTTTTCAGAAACACAGTACACACATTTTTTTCTGCATTAAAAATAAGTTCCTTGTAGCCTCCAAAAGGCATGTGTGGTGTAGCGTACATAGACTTAGGTGCGCCCACCTGCAAGATTTGTAAGTGCGCCCCTCCCCCCTACAAGAAAATTATATATAACTCTAAAAAATATATTTTTAGTGTGACTCATAGTGCTATTTTATCGTGCGCCCTCAGACATCTTGCACCCCCCCCCCCGCGCCAAGGGGTCTGTGGGGTACGCCACTTTGTGTACGCAATGTTTTATTTCATTTTGCGTTTGCAACATTTATTGTTATTATTTATGTATTATTATTTTTATGTATTTACTTTTGTTTTATCATTTTCTTTTCAACTGTATCTTGATTTTTATCATATACAGTCCTAACAGAATAAAATTTTTTGTGTGAAGTTTTCTTTTCTTTTTTTATCATCTAAGTTTAAACACTTGATTTCCGTTTTGCGAATTAATCCTGATTTTAAAATACAGTCAGTACCGTAATAATGCGATCCAGAGTGGACCAAAATGGTGGGCAATTTGTTTTTTTTACTGACCATTCGCTTGTCCGAGAATGTAGATAGCCCTCTCGTTGCACCCCTTATAAGAATGTTCAACGCTGATGACACATGTCAAATGTCGTTTCAGATTCATGCGCTGCAAATCAAATACAAAAGATAGATTTGTTTTTAAAGTCGTGCATGATTAACCATTCAGTTCAAATTGACTATTTACTTCTTATGAACAATGTTAAACTATTGTAATGAGAGAACAAACACAATGCACACTGCCTTTTCTCTCTTTTTGCGCTTAATCGAGTATTAGTAGATAATGCATGAAAAGAAACCGACAGCTAATTACGGAAAGCAATCGACAGTTTTCTTGCACGCTATCGTTTTCCCCGGGACGTCCCAAGCGGAACCGTGCATATTTCTTGCTGACGTAATCTCGCAACGCACAATCCGGGAAGATTTCGAGGTGACCTACTTTTCCTCTCGCATCTTCAGACGGGCCGATGAACCTGACCTACGAAAGAAAGAACGGGCCCCATGCTTACGGCGGGGCAGCCAATCAGAGAGCGACCCCGCCTCGGAAGGTCGCCAAGTGCGTGGAAAGTCCCATTCATGAGAGGAAGAGTTATCGCCAATTTCGGCGATTTATTTTCGATATTGGAAATGTGGTGTGAAATGCCGCAAAAGTAAAATTATGTCAATGATTCCGGAAGATATCTTAATCTTACGAAATTAAAGCAATCTAAATGGCGAACAGAAGTGTCTCCACTGCAAGCAAAGGAAGAATTTAATATATATTTTTTAAATAAATCGAAGATTCAAAATATTTTTTAAAACTTGAAACTTCATTCAGTGGGTCTTCCAGCTTCCTCACAGACAAATATTCTAAAACAAAGCATATTCGATAAGAAAGAAAGAAAGAAAATACGAAGCATAATTGACTCGGTGAGTGCAAAAACAACGTCGGTCAAGAAGTTCAAATTGTTCAGGAGAGAGAAAACGTCGTAATTCTAGCATTGTTTCTACGGTCAACATTCAAATAAAAGGACCCGTATCTTTCAAATTAGTAGCCTGACTGACGTGATTTTTGATATCAACATGCATCTTGCCTCCCACAGCTCGTTTCCATAAAAAACGAATTTTCGAATTTTTGTGGCTGTTGTTTTTGCTCTCACCGATTCAATTATGTATTTGGCAGAGACGTCCATCCACTCCCCAAGAGCAATGGCGCACCCCTCCCAGAACCCCCAAGACCGAAAGCCCCTTAAAGAAAGAGAGAAATTTGCTCCTTGCCTCTAATAAAAATGACAATGAGCAGTCCAACGGTTCCCCAAGACAGCAGCGAAGCCGTAGTGAACTGATCTGCAAGGCGTTGGACTTGTAACTAACGAATCTCACTTTCGACTAATGCTCTGTTAGTAGAAAATCCTCCATGCTCTCTAATGGTGACTGGTGCATGTAAACTCTGTCGTGGTCACGGAATCGAATCCTCCAAGTCTCCACTCCAAATCTATACCACTGGTGGTGTTGGACCAGGGGTTGCACATTTCCTCAGCTAAATCAAAACACAGAGCTGTCTTCGTTCTCTGTCCAAAAGGTAAACCACGTGACGTGGTCAACCTTTGCCAGGACTTGGAGTCTTCTTCAAGGTTTTGAGTTTTCAGTAGAGAACTTTAGCTCTCGTGATTTTGTTGGAAATTCTTCGGTTTTGGGTTGATTCATGGGAAAGATACCTCTATTAATTATATTACTTAATATTATTATGTAATATTTTCACTAAAATTTAGTTTTTTGTCTAAACTTTCCAGAATGTGCACGCTTAAACTTTTTAAAAAGATTTGCGTAGGTTTAAGATAAATAAATAAATTTCTCCGCTCTAGCCCTAGATGTTATTTTTCTTTATTAGTATATTTATTATCAATCTATAACTTAACCGTTTTTATGATGACTAATTGATCAGCCCACGATTGTAGTAATTACTAAAAAGCGAATAAGAACTTTTATTTACATGATCTTTGGTTTTCCTATTCGATCTTGCCGATTATTGATAAGTGGCAAAATTTTACCGTTTAATCGGTATGAAAAATATTTTTTAAATATACCGTAAAATGGGGTGAATCGGAACACTTTTCAGCTTTGATTGTAAAAAAAGCAGTTAAAAGATTTTTTTTCAATTTGATTTTCTGGGTAAAAACTTCGGTCTTGCTTTACTTTTTATATTCCAAGCAAACACAAAACATTTTGAACAGTTATTATTAAAATATATAGGAAATTATGGGTGTTCCGAATCACCCCGCTGATAGGGGTCAATCGGAACACATGTTAAAATTTGTATTTTTTTCCATGAAAAACCTATAATAGGTCTCACAAACATGAGTAATATTGATGAGGGAGAACAAGAACAGATAATTACTGTCAAATAAAAGTATAATTTCAATACCAGTAAACGTTTATAATTTGTCAAAATTCAAAATAATTTTGAACTTATGAAAAATGAAAAGTAATTTTAAGAAATGCTTTTGGATTGAAATACAAAGATTTAACACGAATGGAAGTCACTCATGTCGTCCACAAATATGTACTTGTCCTTAAAACTAGCAATTGTGACTTGGCTTAAGTTTTTTCATAGCATCTTCTGGGATGATCTCTGCCTTTTCTTTAGTTTCTTAAAATCTCTGGGTTTCGGGGATTGTCCTGAAAGATTTTTTCGCTTATTCATCACTGTCTGTGTGCTTGCCTTTTGCTATCTAAAGTCTATATGACTTTCCTTCTCGTATTTTAAGTAAAAAGAAGTCTCCTGGAGAAAAAATCTTATGAAATCTGCAACTTTCTGTCATTCTAAGATCTAGTTGCTCACGAGAAGGGATAAACAGTAAAAAATCCTTGTCCTTGTCTTGATTAGAGGAACTGGGGTTAGAATCTTGATTTTTCAAACAGTTTTCTTCAAATAAGTTTGAATTGGAACAACAGAACAAAGTGTTCCGATTCACCCCGCAATTTTTTTTCCAATGGCATTTTTCAGAATTCTTCATTTTTATGACACAATTTATAAAAAATATAAATTCTAATGTGGTATTCTGTTGTTCAGATACATGTATAATTGAAACATACCACTCTTAGGTTTAAAATATAAGAAGGTTTGTTCTTGCATATGAAGTTTTGCAGTCTATGAAAATGTGATGTTTTCTAGCATTCCACGTACAGCCCTCCTTAGAAGCCAGTAGCGTTGCCAGATTGACTAAAGTAATTTTTTCCTACTTCTTATGATCTTACCTTTCTAAAAAAAATTAATGGCGAAAAATACCCAATAGTATATTTATGAAGAATTTCTTTGTACGGTCTGGAAGTTTTGTTCCGATTGACCCCGCTGTTCCTATACACCCCATTTTACGGTAATTTTTCAAAGCATACCTTCAACAAGGAACTACGATATTTGAATTTATTAACAGTAAAAAAGAAATCTGCAAACATTACTGTAACATGTAATATGGGCACAGAGTAAAAGCGGAACGAATACTAGTTAAAAAAGTGTGTAAAACTGAATGACATGTTAAAACATAATCCTACAGCTGATATTTACATGACACTATTATGAATAATTAAATTACGCAACTTTTAAATCGAAATGCGAAACAAACGAGTTTTTCATTTTATTCATAATCTGCCAAAGTTTGTCGATTAAGCAGAAGAAAAAATATTTTTAAAACAAAATTATTTTAAGTATACCTTGTGCAAGAACTAACCATGAAAAATATTTATAAACAATAAATACGAGTAAATACCTTTTTGCAAGTACAGGAGTAACATGTAGTGAGAAAAAACAAGATAAACAATTCAATAGCTGTATAACGGAATGAGTATTAAAAAAAAAAAAAAGTTGATGTAAGTTTTTAACCCATTAATGCCTAGCGTCCCTTTTTAGGGACGGTCCAAAAAGTGTCTGAATTTTTCTAAAATTAACATTTCAACCAAATATTAGTTTTCAATTATCACTTCGGTATATTTTCAATTCATTATTAATAGATTGCAGTACATAACCATTGTAAAGTATGTTCTGTAGCCGTGTAACCAGTATACAAAATATTTTTGAAAAAAAAAAAAAAAAAAGTCAGGCATTAATAGGTTTTAAATAAAAAAAATTCCCATTTTCACAAAATATACACATACTCTCGGCCCCGCTTCTACGAATACTGTCGGTACTAAGAAATATAATTCGATTAAGCTGGTATTCGATATCGCAGGGAACTTTCACATTGCGTCTTTGGATTCGGGAAGTATTCTGTTCCGAGATATTTTATTCGTTTTTGCGGGGTATTTCGTTTATCCGTTACCCGATTAAGCGAGGATGACAGTATATGTAATGTTGAAACATTACTCAAATGTCAATATTTTACTCCATTATTATAGTGTTTTAGACAGCTTTAAAATTTCTACAAAGAATAAGTTTTGGACTAAATGTGAACTAATAATTTAAAAATAAATTTTAATTAAATGTGCTCTTAAAATAGCTTACTCACCACAGTCTCCTCCCCCCT
>JAXGGA010005484.1:0-77815 GCA_038373865.1 Uloborus plumipes
GTTGGCAGATTCAGAACATAAAAATCAATACATTAAGGAAAGGAACAAGAAAAGATGTCTTACGTATTCGGGGATCGTACCAACTTGTGGTACGTGACTTGTGGTTGATGAAATATACCTCGCCCTCAGCTGTTGTAGCTTGCTCCCAGCCATCAGGGAGAGGTCCTAGAGTCTGGAGATTGATGATGGATGAGGCAGGGCTAGTGCCAGGGCTGGAACATGTGACACCTGAGGAATTGGAGAGGGATCCTGCACTTAGTTTCTTCCGAGGATCCTCCCAAGTTGTAGTCTGAGTCAGGTGACTAAGAGAAATATTCCAATGTAAGACCATTGCACTAAACAGCTTAACTAATCACTTTCCAACTCAATCACTATCGAACTTTAACAATCAAAGAGAGACAAACCCATTTTACAAAACATAGGTTAGTGCAGTACATTTTAATGAATTTTAAATTATTCTTGTGGAAATATGATTAACACAAAGTTATAAGGATAGAGGAAGCAACAGCCTAGTTAGAGGGTAAAAAAATGTAGTATAAAAAATATATAATGAAAAGTTTTAGGCAACTGAAGTGTTGGTGTTTGCAATCTTGAAACGTGTTAAGCATCCATTTTTCAATTGCAAATTCTATGACTAGTTATTTTCTTGCCCCGATAAAAATCTGGATCTAAATGAAACAATGTAACAAGTTAAGCAGATCCAGGGATGAAAACAGTTCGAAATCAAAAAAAGAGGAACAATTTTGCGGCTTAATATTCGGATAGATTAAAAAAAAATATATTATAATGAATTACATTCATGCTAGATTTCCTCTTAATTTGCGAAGTGAAATCTTGATTAAAATCAGCAGATTGAAGGCACTTTTTCCAATTTTTAAAACCTCTTAATTGCACACTATTTCTTTTTAAGTCATCCACAACATTGTAGAAACCAAGGAAAAAAAAGGGGGGGGAGCAATTTTACATGAATTAGATATGTGTTCAAGGAATGAATTCTCTAACTAATATTATATGGGCTCCAGTTGTTTTGATAAATCATAAAGATCAAAATTATTTTAACGATTTTTTGACTAAGATCTTTAATATTTTTGTTCATTTTTCTTAGTTTCTACTTCCTACAACAGAAACTTATGTTTTTGGCAGCATGCCAAAATAGAAAGCATAGTTTGCTGATAATTGCATATCATTCTTGAGGTTTCAATCCTGCTGCATCCGAAAAATATTTCCATTATTTTGGAAGTTGGAAGTAATTTCAACCTCTACTACTTTAAATCAACTTATTTTAAGCTTTATTTTTATGATAGTTTTTTTTTTTTTTTTTTTTTTTTTTTTTTTTTTTTCAAACTTGATGAAACATTAAGTTTTAGATCGCGTAAGGAAAGAAAAAATACAAGAATCTTGTCAAGAAATCTCTTCAAGAAATCCGCGGAAGATTTTCATCCCTGAGATAGGCTGCCACAGAAATCCTCCTCCTCCTTCAAAAAAAAATAAGTTAAAATATGACTAATAATTCCAAAAAAAAAATACCTTCAAAGAAAGAAACAAAAATTGAATTAAAATAGGTATTAGGATTCGAAACAAAATTACAAACTCTTCTGTAGAAGAGAAAAGAATTCAATTACAATTCACCTACCAATCCAAACGAAATAAAAATCCTCCTCGATTGTATATAAAAAATACAAAAAAGGAGTAGTTCTTGAACACTCAGGAAGGGGGTGAAGATATCTTAATGGTATGTTAAAATTCAGGAAAAAGAGCATGTCAGGTATATTTTGCTTTTGCCCAAAAAATTTTTGACCCACATCCTTCCCAATTCCTAGCCATTTTTATTATTTAAATTGCTATTCATGGCAGTTGTGTTATATTTAATTTAGTTCTATTACACTGGCAGAAAAAAAAATCCCAACACCAAGAAAGACTTGGGTTAGATAAACGAAATTTGGTAAGCTTGTTTATACAACTGAAAGATGACATCGATTGAAATTTCGCGCTCCATGCATAAATGTGACGCAGCTGGCGTCACTCAGAACATGCAAATAAGGCTTGTTTTAAAAGCGTGTTGTGAAGCTCGTAGACATTATTTTTCCGTGAAATTTGACGAATTGCGTTCATGTTAGCCAGGAATGCCTTTAAGAAGACGAAGAAGCCATTATCAACAGCAAACCGAGTTTAAACGAGGTGGTACAACTTGGCTACGAGAAGGTGGATTTTCATTTCGCGATATTGCAGAAAGACTGGGGGGGGGACAGAAAAACGATTTCGATGCACCCAGGGAGTTACCAAACAAAAGATGCTACATACAAGGCTGAAGCTTTACAACTAACGTTAATTAATTTGACACACCATTGAGCAGAGGAAACATGTAAGGTTTAAATTAGTGTTCCCGCTAGGTCGTTTTTGAAGGGCGCAGCGCCCTGCCCTTTTTCAGATCGGCAAAATGCGCCCTGCCCTAGTTTTAATCCTCAAACTGCGCCCTGCCCTTTCAAAAATAGCAAAATTGCGCCCAGTATATAAAACAAGATGTCCCAATCGTATAGCCGATCGCGATATCGAGGCAATTTCTTTTGACCACAGGGATCGCTGAAAGAGCGTGCATGCATTGTCTTTGTCCCCAGAATTGCACCCTGAAAATGGCTCAGGAAGAAAAGGCAATCAGATCCCCAGACAAAGAGAATGAATACAATGAGCTCTTTGCATGTTTTTAGTTCTTAGTTCCAAAATGTAGAGCAGAAAAAGACGTGAAAAACGATACCTATGTTTAAATTCTACGATCTCTGTGAGAAAAGATATTAATATTTAAAGTTGGCTTTAAAAATTTCGCGGGAAAACACTGCAATCAAGATGGCCGCTGATGTGACGTCACAATGCACAGCGGCGCCGCGCCAATCGCTAGTAGAAGACCGATTCGGCTTGCGTTTTAGAGTTGTGGTTCCTAACTTTTGGTAAATACTACCTATTTATAAAATGTAGAGCGTGGCAGAGACTAAAAAGGGTAGTTATAAGTATTGCCTTGTCCCTTGTTGGAAAAAAACAACCTATAATGCGCCTGACAAGCTATTTTTTAGCGTTCTAAAAGATCCTACCAAACGAAAAGCATGGATACATGTAAATGCAATGAGAACGGATGAGAAAAAGAACAATAAACTATCCAACAAAACCTCTCATTGGTGCTGTGAGGATCACTTTTCGGCAAGTAAATAAGTTATTTCTAATTTCAATGTTAAATATTGAGAAGAAATTTAGCTTTTTTGCCGTGTGAGAATAATAGGAACATTTTTAGCAGTAAAAATATCAAAATTGAACTAGTTTTTATGCTAATTAATTACTAATTAATAGGATAATAATTATTAAATATTAGTTTCTGATTTCATAACAAAAATAAAAAATTAATAGTGAATCCAGTTCAACATTTAATTGACTTTTATCACCCAATTTTAAACAAATTATATCTATTAACTTTAATAACCATAGAGGCCAATTTATCTGTACCTTGTATTTCATGGTGTAGTTGGTTTTTCACATCACTATTTTCATATTTTCTATAAAAGCTCCTTTTTTCGTCAGCAGGCCCGAATCGCGAAAGTTTTAGCCTCGAGAATTTTTTTTTCTCAAGTTTCGGTTTTGTTAATTTAAAATTCGCGAAATTTTCCGCTTGCGAAATCGCCGATTTCTCAGTTTCAACAAAATTTACAGCTTGCGAGACTAAGTTATTTTACAGTATTTTCTTCAGTTTCAATCCCCCCCCCCCCAAAAAAAAGAGTCATTTGTTCTTTATTTTAAATTTTTATTTATTTATTTATTTTTATATTGAAATACTGCACAATGAGCACTTTAATAGAGGTAATCATTAAGCAAGTAATTAAATCAATTATTAAATATTAACTTCATGATCAATGACAAAAATAACAGGAAGTAGATTTTAATCCAGTTAATAAGGTTTTTATTGGATCATGTTGATTAAGTAACAAAACTATGGCAGGTAGAAATTAAGCTTTACATTCTTGTAGTTTGGAATTATGTGTTGGAACTTGTTTTCCAAATTACTATGCTTTATTTCTTAGTTTTTCATTTCCACAGAGAGGTCTGTATTTTATTTGTCTATTTTTGTGTAACACAAAAAAAAAAGATTGAATTGAAAATTACGACATGTAATTTTTTTATTTACTTGGATGCTGCATAATGCAATGGAAAATTAAATTATGACAATTATGAAGCTAATGTAATTGAGTATTAAAAATTAAGCAGTAGTTATTTGATTTATGACTCAGTACACAGGAAATCAATATCGAATTTAGTCAGCATTCAGTAGCGGATCACCCAATAGGCGCATGAGGCGCGAGCCTGGGGCCTCAGAAAAGCAGGGGGCCTCGGAACCGTGAAATGTTACATTTTCAAAAACAAAAATTTTAAATTTGAGGATTTGCCTATGAAAGTCACGAAATTGAGTGAAAAATGCTCAAAACGTACGAAAATTGATAGTTAATCAAGAATTTAGGTGCGGTCTGAAGGCAAGAGGACTGATTGGTGATTAATCCCAAAAGGACCCTGCATTTAAGCTGGGCCCTACTAACCAATAGTGAGGCCCAAAGCCCACAATAATTTGAACCCCCCCCCCTGAAAATTCAGTGGCAGAATTCAGCGTGGCTATAGAGGCCCCGTTAAAATGCATTTTGAGGGCCCCTTTGTCCATCTCAGCACTATGTAAATCATTTATCAAGTGCATTTTTGAACCCTCTTAATGGCTCCAATGGTTGTGGGGGCCCCCTCATAAATGAAATATGGTAAATCGGTTACTGGTAGAATGAATAAAGATTTTCTCGTTCAAGGAAGTTTTTTTCTCCAACTATTAAATTGTTAGTTTTTGTTATTTTTCTTAAAAATACTGATATTGTTTGCATTCCTTTAATGCTGTGCATAAATCTTTAAAAAATTGAGGCCTCTTAGAAAGATGGGACCACAAGCTTAGGCTTAGTTGGCCTAGGTGGTAATCTAGCTCTGCATCAAAGGTGGTTTTGTTTAGGTTTTTCCAGGAGGAAAAACTGGAATAATAAAAAAGTGTGTTACTTGACAAGGTTTCAAGTTTCAAAATATATTTGTTTCTTTCATTCAGAAAAGCTCTTTCAAAACAAGCAACATATCACATTTCGTGTTCTACAATCGGCAAGTGAGAAGTGTTTTTTTTTTAATCTTACGATTTTTATAATGCAATTACAAAAAATGTTATGTATTGGTTATTGTACTTACATATATACCTTTCGAAATAGTACTTAATACATATTATATGTATACATAAGTCTTAACGTTTTTTCTATTTTCCTTCAAGGAAAGTAAATACAAAAGAAAAATAATCAAAAATTACTTATTATAACATAATTCTAGATGTTGCAACAGTGGTTGTTCTTCTTTGTCATGAAACGCAAGGTCATGTCGAGGGAGGAGGGGGGGGGGTCTTGAGAACGACCCCCAATTTCAATGTTTTACATGCTATGAAAAAAGTGAAACAAAAAGTGTGTAAACGGTAATTTCTAGTGGGGGGAGGGGGTTCGGCTCCGGATTTCCTGTGTGAGTCTCAAAATGTTTCCTTTTATTTATTTGTTCTCAAATATTATTACTGGGTTATTTAGAGTTTCTGACTAAGTGCAGCAAGTTCAAGTGTAGTGCTGTAACTACTTAGCGCCTATCCAAGCGAGGGTTGCACCAAATCTTCCCAATAAGACAAAAAAAAAAAAAAAAAAGAGAGCCCAAAATTAACTTTTTAGGGCTTTTAATTTAAAAAAAAAATTCGGGTGAAAGCCTCTTTCTCAATTATTCCACTTAATATCACTAAAGGTAAGTTAAAATTGCATTTCTATTATATTAGTTCCGAAAATTTACTGAAGGATAGCAGCCGCGCTTACTCGCTTCGTCTCCCGAAAGCGGTCCGCCCCGGGTCGGGACTTTTAAGAAGGGGGCAATTTAACACTTCATTTGAAGAGAAAACAAAGATAACAATTTTTTAAATTACAAAAGTATCAAAACAAATAACAACACATTAATCATAGGGCCTTGGTGACGGGATCCGGTTAAAAGGTCTAAAACTTAAAGGTCCACGAACAGAATCTGGGTGACATGGGAAAATAGCATTTCCCTACTTTTGGCTGATGCACGACACAATAAGGGGGTGGCATTGGAAGTAGCTTCATGCATTGGAAGGTCAAGGACATGGGTGTCAAAGATGTTTACTAAAAATAGCTGCTGCTGCTGTTTCATCTCTCTCTCTCTCTGTCTTGTTCTAGAAGGGGAGCACTGCCCTTATCTCCTCCCTTCCATTTTATGGTTGCCTAGTTGCGCCTTCAATCCTTGGGGGTCAGTTTCTTTAACAAAAGCATGGGGCATAAGAGGCACCGAGTTTTACAACCATGTCTAGCTTTTCCACAAAGCATGTAGATGAGCTCTATCTGCTTCTGCTTCCTCTGTTTCTCTTATCAGATGATGATACTACCAGAATTTACTTTTTCCTTTTTAAAGAAAAGTGGATACTCGTCAACACTGTCAGTGAGGGTGGAGAAAGTTCGGAACAATTTATTGCTCTGTCATGAGGCAGTGGCGGGACCCAGGGCGGGACCTCCATGACTCGCGTGGACATTTTCCTGGGGTAGTGGCATATATTTTAGAGTTAGCTTTGATTGGTCACTTTTTCTCTCCTAAGGTATACATGAAAAGAAAAATTATTCACAAGAGATTTTGGTTCTATTTATTTCAATAAGGAAGCAAACATGGGGCAGCCGGCTTTTTTTTCTTCTTAGTCTCTTTCTATCCTCTTACTCAGCAAATAAAAATGAATTAAACCAATTTATGCAACATCTTTTTACTCCTTTTGTAGGGTAAGTAAATTAATTAAATTGATTGTTTTGTTCATGTTCGTCGTTTCATTTTTTTTCTCTTGAATGTAACTAAAGGAATGTAGGATTAACTAAAGGTTTACTGTAGGAACCGTGAATGCTGAATTTGATTAAAATTTTATTTCTTCTTTTATAATAGAAGAAAATTTAATTTATGAATAATGCATCAAGTTATGTTTTATATAATTTCACGTTCATTATTTAAAGATTGATATGATTTTAATGTAACAGATTAATTAAAAAAGTGTCAGTACTTAAAATATCAAAATTACTTGTTATAATCATTTAATTATTTTCCTCATTCACGTGCTTATGAAGGTTGCTCCATATTGCATTTCTCAAAATGTTTTTAAAAATTTCTAATAATGATTCAAATTTTATTACTGTTGGTTAGTACAAGCGAATATCTTCATTAAGAAAAATGCTTTGTGATTCTCAAAATGATGTACAAACCATTAACTCTGGTCTTTGACGTGATGGTAAATTTGTTTGTTTTCCTTTTCGTAATCGAAGATTTCGTAGTAAAAAACGTTAATACGCAAAGCGCAAGTTTTATTATCATTCAGGTTCACAATTTTAAATATATTTAGTATAGTTACGACTAATATACTGGAGTTCGTAAAATTTACGCAGTTAGAAAATGCTTAAAAATTCCTTGTGATACTCTTTTTTATAAGCTCATGAAATTTATTTCCCATTCATGTGTATAATAAACATCTAATGGCTCAAATTGCATTTATTATAGGTTCTTATTAGTACCAAAGCAATTTTTTCATGCTAATTATTTTGGTTTAAAAGGAGTAGAACTTCTGCTTAAACCAATGTTCCCTAAATATTTTCATGGTCTCATGAAAAACCTTAGTGCGCTAAGCAGTTTTCATTTCGGTATTTATATAAAAAAATGTTTCGTGACACTTAAAAGTTTTATTTTATTCAGAAATTTTACTCGAAAATTAGAGCTGTAAACAATATTACCAAAAAAATATAAATAACTGCAAGTTCTTTCGTTGGTGCTTTTAGTTATTTTGATTACGTTTCGTTAAAAAAATACCTTCATAGGGAATAGAAATGTTGCAAAACATTTCCCTTGAACTCCTCATTTTTACATAATTCAAATTCTTTTTAAATAAGATATACAAAAATATTGATAAAAGAAATACAAAAATTAACTTTTTACGCATTTATTAGTACAGTTTCAGTTTTTGATTAGCCAGTTTTTGTTTTGAATATTTCTCTTCACTTTATGTTGCACTTGCTTTTCATGCCAATCAAAAAATTTCCGTTTAC
Organism: Uloborus plumipes; assembly: GCA_038373865.1. NCBI lineage: Eukaryota > Metazoa > Arthropoda > Arachnida > Araneae > Uloboridae > Uloborus > Uloborus plumipes. The sequence continues at coordinate 8,169 of JAXGGA010005484.1, forward strand.
AAAGTTGTAGTACTGTGCAGGGGTGCAGAAAATGTTTTCCCTTCCAACATTTTCCCGAATCCGTGCGAAAATTTCCCCAAAGTTTAACGACTAACCCCTAGTAACGATCCGTGTGTACTAAACTTATAATGGGAAAGCAGAAAATGATTTGCGAGTCATTTTAAAAAGAAGAAATGATTATAATTTGGAAAAGAGGTTTCCAGATTCCCTTTTTATTTTTCGTAAAAAATTTTCCCAAAAGACCAAAATTTCCCCCGATCTAGGATTGCCGGATTGGACATATTCTGCACCCCTGGTACTGTGTAAAACAAAATAAGTAATATTAACCTTCTAAAAAAGTACATTTTTGATTTGATTTTTAAGCATTTTTTTCTTTTGAAATAACTTTATTATATTTGAACTATAATAGAGTAAGTATTCTGTAATATTTGAAGTTGCTTGCAACTGTAAACAAAATTGTAGAATTCCTACAATAACTTTTTAGTGCATAACCTAGATTTTTTGAATCAATTAAGGTCCAATTACAATTTCAATTATCTCAAGTTTTTTTTATATTATTCAAGGCTATGAAATGTTTATAGGTCTTGAGATTTTATAAGATGAAGAAGATAAAAGCATTACAATCTACAAAAGTTTGTGGCGGAAGAAAAGTCGTCCTTAATTCAGCCATTGTTATTTTGGGAATTTTTATCTAAAAATCTAGTAGCTTTTTCTGCTTATAATTATCTTTCGAGATGAAAATCGTATGTGAGCAATAATCATGTAACTAGATGAAAAAGCTGCCCAATGTCTGATGTAGCCAAATAGAGCTTCAGAATCTATTTTTAAGGGGAATCTGCTAAATTTCCATCTCGTTCCTCTAATCTCAACAAATATTATCTTACTTGAGTTTTTGAAGCCATATTGTATCAAAAGTTTGAGAACTACCGAGCTGTCTCTTTCGCTCGGAAAAGTCGGACAGAAGATCCAAAACCAAAAAGTCGAACTCAGCGTCATCAAGCGCAGATTTTATAAAACTTCAAAAACAAAAAGAAAAAAAAAACTTAAGTTTTAAATTTTCGAAGAGATCTTTACCACTGAACATCTTAAAAGACAGCCTAAAGTACCGTAAACTTTTGCGTAGGTCGTTCATGCACATCTGCACCATTCGTATTAGTAAACTATCCATTCCCCCCCCCCCCCCCGTCAATAGAAGGGCCTCGGATCAGGTTGCGCCTGGGGCCTCAAAAACCTATGATCCGCCACTGTCAGCATTCTACTGATTTTAGATCAACCAAGGTTTTTATTGGATTACACTGTGCACACAGTAGAACAATGGAAGCAATTTAATGAAGCTTTACAATTTTATACCTTATAATTATGAGTTAGATTTATTTTCCAAACGACTATTTTTCAGCTTTGAACTTTTCATTTCCAAAGAGAGAGCTGCATTTTATTTTCATTTACTTTAATGTTACATAATACACTAATGAAAGAATAGAAATTATTGGGCAAATAAGAAAATGCAATTAATTATTAAAGATTCACTCCTTGTTCATGATAAAGATAAAAGGAAGTCAATGTCAAATTCAATTAACATTCTGTTGGCTTTGACCACCAAAGGTTTTTAATTATATTTTTCAAACCAGAAAAACCAAGAGAGTCTAATAATTATAGCTAAGTTTTCAGCTAGAAAATAACGATACAGTAGATATGTACTTTCTTTTATTTTTTAAGTAATTCAATAAGGTCATTGAAAGTTGAAACAAGTTATAACATAGCTTTACAATAAAAACCATCAGTGCATTCCCAATTTAAAATTATAAACGAGAAAAATGTTCGAACGTACTAATTTAAACTCCACCAATATAATGCTCACATTTCATTTAGGCTGCAGATGTAAAAATGTAACGAAAATACTTTTTTTTCCGTTGAACATTCATTTTTGCGTAGGAAATCCATTAAAAACTTGATGGAAAATGGGCATTTCGTACGTTTTGCAACGGCTTAAGAAAAATTGTAGAACCGGCACTGAGCGAAGTAAACAATCTCACATCTGCCGAAGACAATATTTGGCACTCATAACTGTCTATTACAATCTAGAAGGGACACAGCATTTATTAAACACAATAAAAAGCTATAGTAGAAGTTTGAAGAATATTATTGAACCTGACAAAAACACCGATCATTGCTTTCGCCAGCATACTACCGTAGCGAAAACGTAAACAAAGTAGCAAAGGGCACAGTGACGTCAGGCCAATCACGTTGCGTTTTCACGTCACGTGAGTTTTCCTCAATTTTCTCTCACTTTAAAATTGAATATTTATTAACACAAAGCTTTTTTTGCATGGAAAAGCATATTTTCGGAAATAGTGAGTCATAATTTATCGAAATCAACTTAAATATTGCAGATTCCTCACATGTGCAAACTGCTCATTCCAAGAATTGAAAGTGTTATCAGTAAAAGAGCATGTTTACCCTTTTCTTTCTAATGTAGAAAAAGGTCCTGTCATCCGTGAGGGGGTAAGGGAAGCCAGAGAAATCATTGTTTCATTCCTCTCCATTTAAGCCCTATTCTTGATCTTCTGAGAATTTACTCTTAGAGAGGGAGGGTGGTGAATACTTCCTAGTATTCTTACCTGTAGGGCAGTTGTGTTTGTTCCAGGAAAAGCATAGAAGGAGTACTTATTTCCCAGAAAAATCCCATTATCCATGACTTACATAAAAAAATGGCGACCGACACGTGCGCCGAAAAGTATGCGATCTTGTAAATGCCTTCTGCAAAAAGGAAATTCAAAGAGCAAGAAATAAAGAATTAAGATAGAATTAAGATTCAAGCAAAGGCAAGCTTTGTTATTTGAATATTAAATCTTCCTTTTTAGTACTATTCATTGACAAAAGTTTGAACATCATGAGTCATAACCGAAGTCTTAAAACTCAAAGCCATTATCTGCTGCATAACAAGTAAATGCTTGTCTTTTGGAACATGTGAAAAAAAGATGACTTTATTATTCTGAATAAAATAAATAATAAAATTAGCAGATTCGATCTTGAAATGGTTAAACTTTAAAAAAATAAGGAGTGCCTGTCAATCAGCCATTTTCCTGGACTTGGTAAAAAAAATTCATTTTCAAGTGCTTAAAAATTTTTTGAAAGTTAATATAGTTCTTGATGTCCATAGGTATTCATTGAATTGTAATTTTCTTTTTTAACTGTCCAGCAATACAATTTTCTATTTTTTCTTACATGTTTCGATATGCTTAATACACGTGCGTTGCAAAAAAAAAAAAAAAAAAAAATGCCTGCCGTGTTTGAGATTTCGATCCTTTTGCATCTTGTAAATATTTTAATATTTCTAACAATCAAAAGGTTTTTAGACACTTGCTACTTCATATTAGCTTGTTTTGTGTTTTATTTTAATAAATTACTTTATTTTTTAAACCATGTCAACAATGAACTTCATTTTGCGGTAAATTGCCTCTCGGGTTTGAAATTTCAATCCTTTTGCATCTTTTAAATTCTTTAATGTATTTGATTATCGGAAGTTTTTTTTACATATGCTACTCAAGATAAGGTAATTTTATGTTTTATTTTCAAAAAATCATAGAATAAATTTTATGAAACATGATAACATTATAGACGTGCTTCGCAAATAATTATTTCTAGTGTTTGAGATTTCAATACTTTACATCTTGTAAATGTTTGAAATTTCTTAATAATTAGAAGTTATTTCAATATGTGCTACATTTAATTAGCTTGTTTATTTCTCATTTTAATTATTATCTTGTTCCAAAACTTGTCTATGAATTGTTTCAAGTTAGATAGTCATTATTTGCTTATTGGTTATCACTGATTTTGCGCAAAAATATTAAAATTAAACAAATGAGCATATAATATTTTAATTTAATGTTTGTTTTAAATGCTATTATTTTTTAATATTTAATTGATATTCATCATTTTCTTTTTCGTCTAAAATACTTAATGGCATAATTTATATTACTAGAAGAAATAAATTTTAAAAAATAATGAGAGGTTAATCTTTCGAACTTTAAATTCTCCCTCAATATGTTGATCTATGCATTTGTTCCCTAAATTTCCTATACTTTTGCCACATGCATTTTCAATTTCTTATCAGAATATTTATAATTGCAGTAAATATGGCTCAAAGAATCTGAACTTGCAGCTTAAGGGCTATTTATCCAATATTTTTGGAGGGACACAGGTACACATTCCTGGAGGGGGGGGAGTTCAACTATATTTGAAGGGGTGTGCCCCAGCTCTGGGAGGGGGCGACACGGCGTTGAAGTAGTGCCCCTTTCGCAATAAATAGTGCCCCTTTCAGACACCAGCACCCTGCCCTTTTTTTCATCTAGAGTGAACACTAGTTTAAATAATTAAAAATTATGTGGCTCAGTTATTCACATAGCCTCCTAAAGTAGACCATGAGGCTATGGTTATGTATTTGCATAAACTGCTGAGGGGAGGGGGGAATCATTCTGTACGAAATTTGGAGGGGAAAAGGGGGAGGGTTAAAGTTTTAAATTTTAGCTTGAAAATATAAATAACAAAAAAATAATAATAATTATTATTTTAGTTCAAAAGTATATTTTCAGAAAAGACACAAACACGTTCTGAGGTGCATACACTCGGAATCCGAAGTAATTATGAATAAAATTTCAAGGCTGTAAGTAGTGCCATGGTATCTCCAGACATTGCAAAGAAACAGACACACACCATTTCTGATTTTTCTTTTTTTTTTTTTCTAAATGAAAAAAAAAAACATCATCGAAGAACAAAACACAAATGAAAATTGCTTTGACTCATAAGTCATAACAAATATTCAAAATGAGCCCGCCCCATTAGCCTTGATGCATGCTTCAAGTTGGTGCGATTTTGTGAAGGGACCTATTTTAATCTTGACTATAATTTAAAGATATTTGTTCAAATAAAGATTAACAATTTTGTGAAAGGCTTTGGAATCGAAAATTTTGTGAAAGGTTCGTTTTTGCGGCAACGAGTTATGTGAAAAGTTCTGGATGCTCATTGGCCCTTAATTGAGTTGGATTACTTTCGTAATTGTATCACAAAAATATTTCAACACCTGCACGCACCAATACTACATCCCTTGCTTCCCTTTTTCTGATGAACTACTCAGGAGCGCCACGAGGGGAGGTCACGGGAGGTCACTGTGACTTCCCAATAATTTTCGTATTAGGCACACTTTGCTGACTATTCGGCAATTTGACAATATTGCAACCATTGAGATTATTTGTTCTTTTCAGTTTTTAGAATTTTTTTAAAAGATGCCTAATGTTCTTTCTCACTAAATGTTATGCATGTACGACATGTGTGGAATGTGCATGCTTATATTTTATCATCCGGTAAAATTGGAACTTCATTCGGCTAATTGATAATTTTCCCCCTCCCAAAAATTTTGATTCAGGGCGCCCCTGGAACTACTCCAAAAAAACAAAGTAAAAATTTTCAAACTCAGAAGCAATATTTGAAGAAGCAATATGCTACACATCGCACATCTAAACCATATATGCGTTTTAGGAAGTGCCTTCATCAAATTCGCCTTTTCGGAAAACAACGAAACGACGTTAGAGGCAGGGATAAAATTCAGGAACTTTCCTCCAGTTTTTTTTAAAACTGAAGTTCCAAAAAACGAAAATGTTGACGACCTTCGATGATGTTAGGGGATATTTGAACTATTCGTCCGGAATTATTATGAAGCTAAGGTTCTGAAAACAAAATTTTAAAACATCATTGACAACGGAAAAAGAAAGGAATTCGTTCAGAAACCTCTTGCCTCCCCTTCAAAGCTGAATCTCTATATTTTATAAATAAAAGTAATGTGGGGTGACCTCCCACTTTAAGTATGCGTGTATTAGATACGTAGTGAGGGAAGTAAACAAAAAACTCATCGCCCCCTCCCTCCTTGAAAAATTTATGGATCCGGCCTTGGTTAACCGGGTCGAAAATTACAAATATTTGAAAACTTCTTCAGTCGATTGATTAGCTAAAAAGTAGCTATTTTCAGATGTGCCCTCTCGATCTATATCTATGTGAGTGAAACTTTCCCTTTTGCTATTGATTGCAACAAAAGCCTTGAGATACGATAAAAAATGTTGCGCACGTGCACCGGCATGGATGGCATTTCCTTCATCAGTAATTTAAAGAACGAGCATCCTTGAAACGAAATTTTTGCCAGGTTTAATGACACCAATCGAACGCGATTGGAATCCCATCATTACATTTTGGTAAATGCTGGGGATTCCGACAGAGAAATATTTCTCTCGTTAACAGATTTGAGCTCTACATAACGACAAGTGAAATCTGCGCAGAACAAAATGAAAGCTTTTTTTGTATTATTTTTATTGTATTGAGATGTGAACATTCACTGGATCAAATATATGATGGTTCTTTACACATTTTAAATTTATAGTTCGAAGAAAAAAGGAGTAGCTGTACCCCCGCAGCTTTCAACACGTTTGTTTATCGGGCTATGAATTTTGTTCTTCATCTGAACTTCTGAATAGAAACTTAACTGTACCTAATCGCTATGGCTATTGACAGAGACTATATGCCCACTTTAATTGATTCCATTTATAGAAAGCTTTCCAAAAAAATCTTAAAAGAATATACTTTACCAAACTGTTAACGCTAAGAATTTGATTGTTCTGCCATTCTTCCTGTTAGTTTAGATTGCTAAGATTTTGAAGATATTCTAATTCCAGGTGGTATTTTCTTCTATTCGTAAACTTTCGTTCTCTTATCTAAAAGATCCTATCCATCCTCTTAATTGTTGTTGAATTTATAAAATGAATTGCAATTGCGGGATTGGATACATTGGGCAGACCCGGCGTTCTTTAAGTTTTCGCTAGAAAGAACATCAAAGTTATGCGAAAAAACAGCAGCAGCTAAATAAATCTACAATTGCTCAATACTGTTGGGATTCGAATCACTTTTTTAGTTTCAACTCCTATCAAATTATCCAAAAATATCCAAACCAGTCGGATCTTGAATTTTCTGAATCTTTCTACATTCTGAGGCCTAATTTAGTAAATGAACTTACAACTTACTGCAATGTCATATTTTTCTTCGGTATGGCTTAGATTTTTATCATTTTTTGATGTAAACTGGTATCTCCCTTGCCATTTCCTACTCTTGTCTTTCTCTTTATTTTACTTGTTTATTTTTTAAGTGTTTACATATTTAGTTTTGTGTTCAACGAATTTCATTCATTTTTATTTATTTATTTATTCATTTTTTCATTCTGTTTCTTTCTGCTTTTTTTGAAATGTTATCACAGTCGCTTCGGTGCATATTTTTTTCTCATGAGAAATTTATTGCCAATTTATTCATAAGTGGTTTCATTCATGTGACAATATTTATTATCTGTAGGATTTTTTGGAAATTTATTACTTGACGGTTTTTTCTTGATGGTATTATGAAATAAATTTCGGATCCAGGTATTATTTTGTCTTGTTTGTTTTATTTATCTCCATTTTTTACTACTGAAACTTTCTTCTAGCAAAACGTGTTGTTTTTCTCGGATGACTTTTCATCCTAACGGTCACACTTCGTTCTATTGAAAAAGGGGTTCCTTGTAACTCTAAAAGACGTGTCTGCAAATGTTTGCAAATTTTGTATGCAAAAATGTTGATTATTCCCATTTTATTTTCCAAGCACAAAGGCATTTATTCAATTCTAGTGAGTAGCTTTTTTTTTTTTTTTTTTTTTTGTGAAATTGCATGTTTTTTACGCAATAAAGTCAGAGGATGGGGAAGGGGGGGGGATCCTAAGAAACGAGTATAAGCAATTATTAACGTTGGAACTCGCACTTAATACTACAAGTTAAACAAATCACCAAGTTCAAATGAAAGTCAAAGATTTCAATGCAATTTTGAGGGACTGTCTGACTTTTAGAGGTCAGAAAAAATATTTTGCCTCTTGTTTTTTTTTTTTTTTTTTTTTTTTTTTTTTTTTTGTTTTGTTTTTTTTTACCTCACAAAACTTTTCTTTTTTTTTTCTTTTTTTTTTTTTTTTCCTTCTTTTTTTGCCCTTCTAAAATTAAACCGATTAGTTCTGAAAGGGCATCTGTCACTTTTTTTCTTTTTTCAAAATTGAAATAGCTATGATTTTACCATATTTTTATGTCGGGAAATCGATTAATGGTAGAAAGGAAGTGAATCCTTGCAAAACAAAGTACTTTATTTAGGAGTCACAATTTTCATTTCGTGCAGAAAGGGCGTAAGTCGCGTGCTTATACCGTTTCTGTTCTCAACGGGGATCAAAGAGCAGTAAGAATGATCATAGAAAAAAACTAAATTTTTCGGTGTAATGAAGAAAAAACAGGACATTTGTTTTCCCTTTGCCATAGGGATTTTTGGATACTAAAACGAATGAAAAACAGATATGACAGATTATTACCATGTGAAATTTCATCTCTTATGTATGAACTTACAACTGGATTCACCTTCAAATCTGTTAAAACCAATGAAGTCTGTAATTGCTGAAACTGGGGCTTTTCATTCTTTAAGATCTCAAATTGGGGGGAGGGATCCCCACTATCCTGGTTAAGACATTGAGATAATCATACATAAAAGTACGTGTCTAAATTCAAAAAAAAAAAAAAAAGGAATGAAAAAAGAGCAAAAGATCGGTCAAAAAAAAGAAGGAAATTTTCACGGAGTACGTCATCGGCCACCTCTTTTTTCATGAAAACTTGAGTTAAATCGATAACCTTCTTTTAAAATATACGCTGATGATGAATCAAATCTAAGAACAAGTATTAACAAAGAAAAGTAGTTTTTTTCAGCTAATTTCAATTTAACAATTAATCAAAGATTTGCCATAAGAAAAACACAGTCGACGTTCGGGAACAGAGGGTGACGGATGTGATGAAGCATGCGAAAACAAAAAAAAAAAAGCGACAAACACGGTTTTATGAAATGCAAAGGATTTTTAGGCAAAAATGAAAAAAATAGATATCGTATTTTTAAACAAAAAAAAAAATCAGTATAAAATTAAATACTTTGCAAATCTTTTCGAAATGGGTCACTGACATCGAAATGAAGCACTTGGAAGCAGAAAAGGTTTTATTGATTAGCCATCTCGGTTCTGTACAGAACAATAAGTAGAATTTTTCGTCTCACTTAACTAATAACTAACAAAAAAATATTATTCCTCGGTGCCGAATCGACGTTTTTTCCGAGTTGGGACAAAATCACCGCACGTTTGCAATAACCACAACTCACCTATCGTCCTTCAAGTTTTCACGCCCAGCTTCAACGAAAAAAAAAAAAAAGAACCTGAAATAGTGTGAATTTGTGACTCCATAGAAGTTGTTACCCTCTGCGTGCATGAGGATCTATTTGCTCCACCTAAATCTGGCACTGATATTCCTTGTAAATCTCTTAAAAAATCCTTTGAGATAGTTACTAAATTTCATCAAATGATTCATTAAACATAAGCTTGAAAAAACATAACTCTTCAGAAATGGATAATTTAAAAGAAAATATTTCATTCCGTGGGAACCGTTTTTGCCCCGTACGTGAGAGAAAGAACAATAGAGCTATAAAAATGGGCAGGTTTTTAATATTTGATTTGTGTTGTAAAAGACCTCAGCCATCCAGATTTCGTACTGTAAGAAGGAACAATATGTAGGCCAAGGTTGGAGAAAGTAGTCCCAATTGACACAGGCGGCCGAGCATACACACAATACACACCTTTCTTCGACCATGTAAACATTTCTGAACATACAGACTTCGAATATGATCAAATACGGAGTGCAACTTCAAAGAGCCTTTTGGTCATGAGAAAAGGATTTGTTCTTCCCGACATGGCCACTTAAATTATATTTAACTATCATTATCACCCGCATAATCTGCAGCACATGTCGACACTAGGAGAAAAAATAAGTAGTTTATCCAAAATACAGATAAGACGCTGCTAACTTCAGAAAACAAAGTAACCATAAATAAAATTTTAAAAATCTATAAATATGGTATTTTTTGAAATTAAGTTGAAGATTTTATGCGCGTTCATGCCATGAGTCACACTATTCTTTCCTCTTTTGCTGAAGATTTTTGGCCATCCGAGCTTTCTGAAATCAGTATTTTTCTTTTTTAAACATACGAGTGTTGAAGTTATCGATATTATTACAGTCGACACTCGTTATAACGATCACACGTTATAAAGAACATCCTAATATAACGACCGGTGAGAAAACCCCCAACTGTATCCCAATATACTCTATGTTCTACCTCTTATAGCGACCACTCGTTATAAAGACCGTTTTCTGTTGGACGGAGACGGTCGTTATATCGAGCGTCGACTGTATTACAAATGATCTCAAAATTTTCTTCATACTATTTCTAATGTGCAACGAATATCCAAAAATAATATAATCGTTTCAATCAGGAAGGACATTTTAAAATTCTACTTAGTGCTATCTCATGATAACTTAGGACTTTTCACTCCAGGGTGCCCCGTACCTACGAATGACACGTGGTTCAATTGGTTGGACGGGGCTCTGAAGAACGCACTATTATTTTGATCCAGAACTAGGAGCCGAGCAAACCCTTTGTCCAGTTCCCTTTATCGATTCACTTGGAGGACTTAGTGACCATGAGCTTTTTTAAAGTTACCCAGACACCATTAGTGAGGACGGTGGATTTTTGATCGCTTAGGATCGAACACGGGACCTTCCGATTACGAGTCCGAAGCCTTATCGATTGTGCGACCACGGTCTGTTGGTAACTTAGGACTGAAGAGACCAATTGAAACTTAAGGGATTATCCATAATTGATGTCACTTTCTTTCAACGAATTTGACTTTCTCCCCTTGGGCCCACTCTCATTGTATCGTCAATATAGTCGATACCGAGAATAAGGGTTTTTTGTGCCCCGTGACGTCACATCTCGTGAGACACGAATAATCGCTAATCTCAAAGCCACTTCTAATTGAAGGTATCTAGAATCGCGCCGAGAAGTTTACGACAGGATAAGAAGACGTGAGTTGTTTTCCTCGGCAGTGAGAAGCTGCTTGTTTATTCCATTTTTTGTCCACGCGGGGTGTGCCATAATGTTTATCTACTTATATTAAAAACTGAGTATCTTTCTAACTATCTTTCTAACTATCTTTCTTTCTAACTATCTTTCTTTCTAACTATCTTTCTATGTCACGCTTCTTTCTCCTGAACGCCAATGAACTGAAAGTCGAGCCAGGTACCGATAGATAGGTAATTTTTCAAGCTTCATTAGTTTCAATTCATATAATTATACGATTTTAATTAGCGAAGATATCAATTAATAAGTAGTCAAATTTAAAGCGATTAAGCCTAATAAATGATTAAATATGAAAGCCATTGTTGCATTGAAAAACGTGGTTGCCATGAAACAGTAATAAAAATGATAATGCGAATTTTGAATGAAGGCTTAACTAAATCAAACACGAAACTCATAAGCGGGCGACTTACATAGTATTGTTACAAATCTTGTAAATAGTTGTTGTTTTTCCTGCCTTGCATCATTTTCATTAGTTTTGGTTTTATCTGACGTCATGTTGCAAAAGTATCTGAAGATATCACTTTTATCACTTGTATACCGGCCCCGTAACACTTTGTAGTTTTTACACTTGCCCTAACTTTAATAAGCGTGAAGACATTTTCGCTCGAGTGGTGTTTTTCTTTTTATTTCTAGAATTTCTTGAATGAATTGTTAAAGTTATGAATGAATTGGAATATTCCAGATATTACTAGAAAGTTGTCGGAATTCTTTCCGTGTATAAATAGCTGGCCTTGAACACAAGTCAGTCAGTTGTTTTCAGATTTGATTCTGGTGACTCGTTTTCATTCGCTTGGGCGAATGTTGTTTTGCTTTTGTAATTGCTTAATTACTGTTCACGTTAGATACGTGGTGCTGAGTTACTGTTGAGAGTACAGTGTACTGTTTTGCTACCTAATTGCTGGATTTTTAGCAATTGTTTCCTGCTCTTATTGTAAATAGTGTAAATACTTGTAAATAAATTTATAGTTACTTCCTCAAGATTGGAATGCTCATTTGAAGAAAGTTGAAGGTGCTACGGACTCGTTACAATTTTGGCGCCCAACGTGGGGCATCTTCAAGGACTTTCTTGGAATTATCTGTGAACTTGGACTTTTCTTCCTGAGGACTTTTTGACTTCGGAATTTTATGGTGATTACTCGAGCAATGGAGGAACAACTGAAACAACTCCTTGATGCGATCAACGCTGTTAAAAGTGACATGACTGCGAATCAAGAACAATTAAAAAATGACTGCTACTAATCAGAACAATTAAAAATGATCTGGCTACTAATCAAGAACAATTAAAGATATGGCGACTCTGGCTACTAATCAAGAACAATTAAAGAATGATTGACATCGAGCATAACTTCAAGTCAAGAAGAAATTAAGAGCGATCTAACGTCAATGAAAAGTTTGGTGGAAAGTAAATTTACCAATATGGAAAATAAAGTGGAGGCTCTAGAAGAAAAGTTGACAGCGTTGAGAATCGAATCACCACAGTAGAAAACCATGTGGAAAAGAAAATTAAAGAACTTGAATCGAAGTTATCAGCATCCTCCAACAACTCAAGTGACTGTGTAGCTGCAGCTGGAACTTCTCGTCCATCCATCAAACTGGCCACGTTTGACGGGAAGACCTCGTGGAATATTTACAAGAAGCAGTTCCTCATCGTTGCAGAAGCAAACTCCTGGACTCTTCCACGAAAGCCTGTCACCTTGCAGCCTCGCTGAGAGGGGATGCAGCTGATATACTACAGACCTTCCCAGAGGACAAGCACCGTGACTTCGAAGCCTTATCATCGGCCTGGAGCTTCGCTTTGGCGAAGCATGCCAAAAAGAATTCAGCCAACTCCAGCTGAAATCCCGACTCCAGAGGGCTGGAGAGACTTTGCAAGTTTTTGCAGCAGACGTTGAGAGGCTTTCCCATCTCGCCTTCTCGGACTGTCCTTCGGTGTTCGCGATAGCCTGGCCTGAACTACTTCATAGATGGAGTGCGAAGTCAGATATTCAGACGGCTCTCAGATGGCGGACATTATAGATCTTAATGCGGTCTGGTCTAGCAATGAGTTCGAGGCTGCATAGATTAATGAAAGATGTGAGAATTGATTGATGGAGGGTTGGTGGAAGTGAGTGAGTTAGTAGAGAGAGTTGGTGAGTATTTGATTGTGTGAGGTAAAGGTTGTTGTAGAGATTGTAATTTGGTATAATAGGTTGTGATGTTTGGGAGGGTGGAATAGTAGTTGTAGAGTTAAGAATTGTTATTGTGGTTGGTAAGAGAAGAGAATAGATGTTTAGTTAGTGGATTGAGAGAGGAGTGGAGAATTTGGTTGTGAAATAAATTTGGGAATGTGGAAGATTGTTGGAGAGGATTAGGTAGAGGATGGTAGATGTGGGTTGGGGAAAGAGTTTGGTGGGTATATGTGAATTAGGTAATGGTGGTTTAGGTGGGAGAGATTGGGGTAGATTGTGAGGTGGTAGAAGAAAGAGGGTAGAGAATTTAGGGTATGGTATTTTGAGTGTGGGTTGTTTTGGTTAGGTGTTTGTTGGGAGTTGAGAATAGGTAATGATATAGATGGAGGAGAGGTATGGTATGTGAAAGGATGGAGAGTAGGTAGGGGGTGTTTTGGGGTGGGGGAGTGGTAGGGTTTTTGTTGGTAGATAGAGTGTGGTTTATGTGATTGGGGATTGTAAGTTTTGTTAGGTTTTGAGAGATGATTTGTTGTAAATTTATTGGGTGGGTGGAAAGAGTGTGATTTGTAGTTGTAAGGAGAATGATTGTTTTATTATGAGGGTTTGGAGAAGTTGGGTTGTGAAGTTAATTTGTTGTAAATTTTGTGTAGTGGATGAGTAAGGGGGTAAGGGATTGTTGGATGGAAGGGTTGGAGAATTGGTTGGTTTGTAAGTGTTGTGGTTTTTGTTTGGGGGATTAGGGTAGAAAGTTTAGGATGATGATTTTTGGTGGAAGAAGTTAGGGGAGGAAGTGAAGGGTAGGAGTTTGGTTGGGTGGGATAATGGTGAGTTGTGATTTGTGTAGAGGAGTTTTTGGGGGTATTAGGATTGATGGGGGGATGAGTATGAAGTTGTGGGGGAGATAGTGGGTTAGATGATGTGTGAGTATAGGTGTGATGAAAAAGTGATTATATGAATTTATAGTAAGGAGAATTGTTGTTTGGGGTTGAAGAGGTTTTGTGTGATGTGTTGTAGGATGAGTTAAAGATGAATGAAGGGATGAAAAGTGAGAGGGGAATTTGTTTTAGAGAATAATTGGGGGGGGTAGTAAGTAGAAGGTTGGTATGATAATTTTGTATGGTAAAGAGGAATAGTGAGTGGTATAGAGGTATAAAGGGAAGTATATTGGGGGGAGTAAAGGTGGGTTTGTGAGAGTAGGATGGTGTGTATAAAATAGTAAGTGTGTTGTAGAGGGTATTAAGTATTGAGGGGATGGGTTTGGTGAAAGGAGAAGAGGATTGATAATGAATAGGAGTCGAGCGTCTTATGGAATCAGTGTTACGAGGACTGTCTTATGAATCCTGTCTTGTCTACTTGGACGACATTATCATCATAGGACGCAGTTTTGAGGAACATTTGGCTAATCTTAGGAAGGTGCTGCAAAAGCTTAAGGAAGCCAACCTGAAGTTAAGCCCGTCCAAGTGTAATCTGTTCCGCCGTGAGGTGAACTACCTTGGTCACATTATCTCTTCCGAAGGTGTACGAACAGATCCAGATAAGGTATCTGCAGTCAAGAATTGGAGCCGCCCCGAAAATGTCCATCAGCTGCGAAGTTTCCTGGGGCTCTGCACGTACTACAGGAAGTTTGTGAAGGGTTTTTCCAATATTGCACGACCTTTGCATAAGCTGACGGAGAGCAAACAAAAATTTGAATGGTCCAAAGAATGCGAGGATGCATTTCTACAGCTGAAGGAGGCTTTAACATCAACGCCTATTCTCTCTTATCCTCAGCCTGGAAAATCCTTCATACTTGACACTGATGCGAGCCACGAGAGCGTTGGAGCTGTTTTATCTCAAGAAGTAGACGGTAACGAACATGTCATCGCCTACTGGAGCAAATGCTTATCCAAGTCGGAGCGAAATTATTGTGTCACGAGAAAGGAATTGCTCGCCATAGTTAAAGCTGTAGAACATTTCCATCATTACCTCTACGGCCGTAAATTCCTGCTCCGGACCGATCATGCCTCTTTAACTTGGCTTTTGAATTTCAAGAATCCAGAGGGCCAGGTAGCCAGGTGGATACAGCGGCTCCAGGAATATGACATCGAGATTAAGCACCGAAAAGGTTTGTCACACGGTAATGCTGACGCATTGTCAAGAAGACCTTGTTCCGAGAACTGCCATTATTGCTCCCGAATAGAGAAACAGTACGGGACGACAATCCCTACTGCCTGCCAAGTTACTGCTACATCAACATCTTCAGATCCCGATCCATGGAGTGACGACCAAGTAAGAAAAGATCAGCTTGAAGACCCAGACCTTAAACCTATCATAGAGTTAATGGAAAAGGACAGTCGGCGACCTAGTTGGCAAGACGTTTCTATCTACAGTCCTGCAACGAAAAGATACTGGGCTCTATGGAAATCTCTCCAGCTGCGGAATGGCGTCCTGTATCGGAAATGGGAATCTGACGATGGTAAAGCATTCAAATGGCAGTTACTCCTTCCCAGATCAAGAATTCCAGACGTTCTAAAGGAACTGCACAGTAGTCCAACTGGAGGACACTTTGGTATCTTGAAAACCCTCCACAAGGTTCGAGAGCGCTTCTTCTGGAGCAAGACGAAGGATGACGTAGAGAAGTGGTGTCATTCTTGTGACGCCTGTGCTGCCCGTAAAGGACCGAAGAGAAGAAGCCGCGGGAAGCTACATCTTTACAACGTAGGAGCTCCTTTCGAACGAATCGGGATCGACATTCTTGGTCCTCTACCGAAAACTACTGATGGGAACAAATACATCCTCGTTGCCATTGACTATTTCACCAAATGGCCCGAAGCATATTCCATTCCGGATCAAGAAGCTACCACTGTAGCAGAGACTCTAGTCCAGCATTGGATCTCGAGATATGGGACCCCTTTGCAGATCCATTCCGATCAGGGAAGAAACTTCATCTCTGCTGTGTTTAAGGGCCTATGTGATATCCTCAAAATTGAGAAAACTCGAACGACACCACTACACCCACAATCGGACGGCATGGTGGAGAGATTCAACAGGACAATCCTTAATAATCTCTCGCTTATGGTCTCCAAAAATCAACAGGATTGGGACAAGAAACTTCCTCTGTTTCTGCTGGCCTACCGCAGTGCTGTCCACGAGACCACCGGATATTCCCCATCACAGATGCTCTTCGGCCGAGAGCTTCGGCTACCTTGTGATCTCGTCTTCGGTCTCCCTCCAGATGCGCCTTCATCGCCTGAGGAATACGTCCAGGATCTCCAGGCCCGGTTGGAAGACGTTCATCACTTCGCACGGGAGCGAATCAACATCGCGACGGAGAAAATGAAGACCCGATACGACACAAGGTCTACTGGCCATGACTTTCAAGAAGGTGACAAGGTGTGGCTATGGAATCCCATCCGACGTAAAGGTCTGTCACCCAAATTGCAGTCGCATTGGGATGGACCCTACACAGTCCTCCACCGGCTGAACGACGTCGTAGTGAGGATCCAGAAGTCATCACATTCAAAACCTAGGGTTGTCCATTATGATCGGCTAGCCCCATACTATGGCCATAGTTCGTAAAGTAAATCTAAAGCTACCATGGTAATTTGTTTGTAAATTTTGTAAATAACTTTCGCCTTTTGTTTGGAATATTACTTTATCAATGTTATTATTTCTTTCATGTTCTCATTGTTATTGTTTATCATGTTTATGATTGGTCATCATGTAATGTGTGCATCTGTAAGTCTTCCCTTGCTTCCTTTCTGGGGATTGTACTGCCCGGGACGTGCAGTCCTTGGGAAGGGGGCAATGTTACAAATCTTGTAAATAGTTGTTGTTTTTCCTGCCTTGCATCATTTTCATTAGTTTTGGTTTTATCTGACGTCATGTTGCAAAAGTATCTGAAGATATCACTTTTATCACTTGTATACCGGCCCCGTAACACTTTGTAGTTTTTACACTTGCCCTAACTTTAATAAGCGTGAAGAAATTTTCGCTCGGAGTGGTGTTCTTCTTTTTATTTCTAGCGTTTTCTTGAATGAATTGTTTAAAGTTATGAATGATTTGGAATATTCCAGATATTACTAGAAAGTTGTCGGGAATTCTTTCCGTGTATAAATAGCTGGCCTTGAACACAAGTCAGTCAGTTTTTCTCAGATGGGTTTTCTGAGATGCTCGTTTTCGTTCGCTTGGGCGGATGGTTGTTTTGCTTTTGTAATTGCTTAATTACTGTTCACGTTAGATACGTGGTGCTGAGTTACTGTTGAGAGTACAGTGTACTGTTTTGCTAATTGCTGGATGTTTAGCAATTGTTTCCTGCTCATATTGTAAATAGTGTAAATACTTGTAAATAAATTTATAGTTACTTCCTCAAGATTGGAATGCTTATTTGAAGAAAGTTGAAGGTGCTACGGACTCGTTACGACGTGAGTTGTTTTCCTCGGCAGTGAGAAGCTGCTTGTTTATTCCATTTTTTGTCCACGCGGGGTGTGCCATAATGTTTATCTACTTATATTAAAAACTGAGTATCTTTCTAACTATCTTTCTAACTATCTTTCTTTCTAACTATCTTTCTTTCTAACTATCTTTCTATGTCACGCTTCTTTCTCCTGAACGCCAATGAACTGAAAGTCGAGCCAGGTACCGATAGATAGGTAATTTTTCAAGCTTCATTAGTTTCAATTCATATAATTATACGATTTTAATTAGCGAAGATATCAATTAATAAGTAGTCAAATTTAAAGCGATTAAGCCTAATAAATGATTAAATATGAAAGCCATTGTTGCATTGAAAAACGTGGTTGCCATGAAACAGTAATAAAAATGATAATGCGAATTTTGAATGAAGGCTTAACTAAATCAAACACGAAACTCATAAGCGGGCGACTTACATAGTATTTTTATCGCTAGCTACTTGTAATATTTTGAAACATTCATTTGTTGAAGAGCCATCTACTTATATTAAAAACTGAGTATCAATGTCTGCTTTTTCTCCTTTGAGCGAGCTGAACTTACTGAAACTTTCCTCACCATCTTGAAGGCGTGAAGCATCTCAATAATTCGAATGATTTTTTTTATATAGGAAAAAAGTAAAGGCGTGAAGCGCTTGTAAGCGAGCCGCCTTGGCGGGGAGTAGTTTCTTTAAAATTTTTTCTCACTACTTTCAGGGCGTGTAGGAAATACTTTAAATAAATTTATAGTTACTTCCTCAAGATTGGAATGCTCATTTGAAGAAAGTTGAAGGTGCAACGGACTCGTTACAATAATAAAAAACACCAAGCTAAAACTGTTAACAGCAAGAACATAAAAAGAGTAGAATGAAAGAAAGCGAATCGTTAAATGAAGAAAATAAAAAAGAAAGTAAAGACAAGTAGAAAATAAGAAAATGCCAGCAAAATCGGAGGAATAAATTAGAAAAGGAAAGGCAAAATTAAACAAATGGACGCCAAACAGCAGAAAAATAAGGAATAGCATTGAGATCGTTAACTAAGTCGGAACTGTTTTTCAAAATATGGAAAGATTCTCAAAAATCAAGATCTGATGGGTTGGGGCATTTTGGACAATTTGAAAAGAATTAAAATCGAAAGAATGATTCTTTTCCCAACAATGTTGCGCAATACTAGACTTATTCAATTGTTGCTTTTTCACATAATTCTGATGTTCCTTTTAAGCGGAATTTCAAAGCACGTCGCTTTTGTCCGATATAAGAGATATTGCAATTGCAATTAATTTCATAAATACCTCAACTGTTAAGAGGATGAATGGGATCTTTAAGAGAAGAGAAACATAGTTTATTCGTTGAGGAGATTACCACCTGGAAATTGAAACGTTTGAGAATCTTAGCAACCTGAAAACTCACAGAGGGAAAGAATGGCAAAACAACCAAATCCTTTTAATGAAAGTTCTCTTAACAAACAGTTGTTTCGGATTTGTTAGAAAGTTTTTTAAAAATGGAATCAATCAAAGTATGAGGATAGTTTCTATCGAGAGCCACAGCCAAGGAGGTTAAAGGGGAGGAGCTAAATCTCTGCTATCTAAAAGTGGCAACGAATTCTCACACGCCGCCAGAGGACGCTAGCTGAAACGCTCCCTACTTCCTACGGGATTCAATGTAAATGATACTGAATCTGTCCTCTCTTTAAATGCTGCTTTGGGAAAGAAAAAAATTTTTTTTCAACTGGATTTTGATGTAAATCTTCGACTGACATTATGAATTAAGTATGATTTTCATCCCACGAAAATAGGAGCCGTATTTTTTTGAGAAATAGGTTTAATCGAATGCACTTACCAACTTGCCAAATCTGACAGAATCTGACATTTTTTAAAGACTGCGGTTGGCAAGAGGTTTTTTTTTTTTTTTCAACTGGATTTTGGTGTAAATCTTCGATTGACATTATGAACTAAATATGACTTTGATCCCACTGAAGTTTTGCCACTTAATTTTTTTATTAATTAAAAATATTTAGTAGACAAAATAATTATTATAGAAAATATTTCGATATTACCTTCTTTTTACATGTTCATATTTTTATTTAATTACCATTTGTAATCAGTAATTGAAAAATTTATTTATTCATTATTATTATTTTTCTTCGTTTTTACCTAATAATAGGAAATTTTATATTTACATAATTTTTACAATTAAAAATATATTCATTGGCTTAATTTTCGAATTTTTTTTATCTTTTTTGCTTAAACCTAGACTAATATAATGTATCTCTAACCAGGGGTGCCCACAGGGGGGGGGGATTATGGGCATGTTGCGCATAAAATTTTGGGGGATTTTTAAAGCTAATTAATTATTAATTCATTTATTTAAATTATTGATTAATTTATTTTTTAATTAAAATTATGGGCTGATTTCTTTTGAATAAAAATTATTCATTAATTAATATTTTAAATCCACGTTAGTTCTTTTATTTCTTTATTGTTTTATTTATTTATTTATTTATTTTGTGTGCGTGTGAGTGTGCTTGGAATGTGTGGAAAAGAAAAAAAGCGATTCTGTTCTACGTATAATTAGTATTTTTATAAAAATAATAATAAATAAAAAAATAATATTTACAATTTAAAAAAATAAACAAATATTTAAAAAAAAATTAATAATATTTTAAAAAATAAATAAAATAAAATAGAGGGGTAAAAAAATAAAAAGCACAAGAGGGTTGGGAAACATTTTGGGGAGGGGGATTTGCGCCATTGAGCTTAGGGGGGATGGGCACCCCTGTCTCTAACCCCGTTTAAAATAGACAAAAATCATATTTTAAGACTTAAAAATTCTTTCCAGAAATTTTTGTCTCTGAATTTTTCCTCTCTGTCCTTGCTTCAAATTTTTTTATCATTTTTTTTTTCATTTAAGATCTGAAATTGACATTATGAATTAAATGTGTTTATTCCCACGGAAGTGAGTGCCATATTTTTTAAGTGATTTTTTAAATGGCGATAGTCGTAAAAGCTTAAATTATGATACAAAATATAGTTGACGCTCGTTATAGTGACCACTCGTTATAAAGACTGTCCCAATACTACGACCGGTGGGAACCCCCCCCCCCCCCAACTTTATCCCAATCTACTCTATGTTCTACCTCTTATAGCGACGACTCGTTATAAAGATCTTTTTTGTGGGACGGAGATGGTCGTTATATCGAGCGTAAACGGGGTTAGAGACAGGAGTGCTCATCCCCCCCCCCCAAGCTCAATGGCGCAAATCCCCCCCCTCCCCAAAATGTTTCCCAACCCTCTTGTGCTTTTTATTTTTTTTACCCCTCTTTTTTATTTTATTTATTTTTTAAAATATTATTTATTTTTTTTAAATATTTGTTTATTTTTTTTAATTGTAAATATTATTTTTTTATTTATTATTATTTTTCTAAAAATACTAATTATACGTAGAACAGAATCGCTTTTTTTCTTTTCCAGACATTCCAAGCACTCACACGCACACAAAATAAATAAATAAATAAATAAAATAATAAAGAAATAAAAGAACTAATGCGGATTAAAAATATTAATTAATGAATAATTTTTATTCAAAACAAATCAGCCCATAATTTTTATTAAAAAATAAATTAATCAATAATTTAAATAAATGAATTAATTAATTAATTAGCTTTAAAAAATCCCCCCAAAAATTTATGCGCAACATGCCCTAATCCCCCCCCCTGTGGGCACCCTGGTTAGAGATACATTATATTAGTCTAGGTTTAAGCAAAAAAGATAAAAAAAATTCGAAAATTAAGCCAATGAATATATTTTTAATTGTAAAAATTATGTAAATATAAAATTTCCTATTATTAGGTAAAAACGAAGAAAAATAATAATAATGAATAAATAAATTTTTCAATTACTGATTACAAATGGTAATTAAATAAAAATATGAACATGTAAAAAAGAAGGTAATATGAAAATATAGTCTATAATAATTATTTTGTCTACTAAATATTTTTAATTAATAAAAAAATTAAGTGGCAAAACTTCAGTGAGATCAAAGTCATATTTAGTTCATTATTATGTCAATCGAAGATTTACGCCAAAATCCAGTTGAAAAAAAAAAAAAACCTCTTACCAACAACAGTCTTTAAAAAATGACAGATTCTGTCAGATTTGGCAAGTTGGTAAGTGCATTCGATTAAACCTATTTCTCAAAAAACACGGCTCCTATTTTCGTGGGATGAAAATCATACTTAATTCATAATGTCAGTCGAAGATTTACATTAAAATCCAGTTGAAAAAAATTTTTTTTCTTTCCCATAGCAGCATTTAAAGAGAGGACAGATTCAGTATCATTTACATTGAATCCCGTAGGAAGTAGGGAGCGTTTCAGCTAGCGTCCTCTGGCGGCGTGTGAGAATTTGTTGCCACTTTCAAACTAGCGCATCCGTAGAACATTTCTCTCCTTCTTTCTACTCCACAGCTTTAAGATAGTTCCAACTGCTGATATTTCTTTTTTTTTTTTTTACTTTCAAAAAAGTAAAACTATTTCAGTTTTCGGATTTCGGACGACTCTCTTGCGGATAATCTGGAATTGAATGTATTTAACGGTCCCCCGAGTCTTTTTTTTTTGTCTGAACAGGAAAAAGCTCATCTGCTGACATGGAAAACAATTTCACACCGGACCATCAGTCGAAGATTTCTTTTTTTTCTGTATTTTCTTGTGCAAAAAAAGAAGAAATCATAGCGGTGGTTCGCGAAATTCCCTAAAAGATTTTTCCGGTCCACGGACCAATAAAAGGTTGATAAAGGCTGGTTTACTATAGTGGCGCACTCATGTGGGGAACTAAGGGGCGTAAGCCCCTCCCAGAAGCATGAAGATGAACCCCATTGATAAAACCAAGCTGCTTGAAATTGCATTTTTTGGACTAGACTTTTGGAAATTTGCAGACTTCAACCCTTTTCTCAATTTTACCAAAAATGACTGCAGTTTTTCTCTAGGACTTCAAACTCGAAAACTTTCGAAGGAGTGCCACTTAGAACATCCCAGGAAACATGCGTCATTGCAATATCACTTTAGAAATGCCCCTTACCTATGATTTATGTAGTTTGCCGGATATGGTTTTTCTCTGAAAACTACATAATTTATTAGAATTTTGAAAATATTAAACAAGAGAAAAAATAAGCCCTTATTGTATCGCGCCTCCTAAAATCGCTCGTTCGGATACATCGCACTTGTCCTCTGTTTTCCGACAAATTAAACTGTAAAATAAAACAGTACACTCATTTTGAAATAGGTTCATTAAAAACCTTGTTTTTCTCAAAAACCAATAAGTAAAACAGGGATGTATTGCATTCTTTTGAAATCGCTGCATTTGAAGTTGTGATAGTTCAAATTTGAATTTCACCAAAAAGCAATTGATTTTTTTCCTTTGAAAAAAAAACCCATGGTTTGATAATTGAAGGGGCAAGTTGATAAAGGTGATATGTGACACTTTTTAAAAAACATTTTTTTACCATGGATGAAGGTGATAAGGTAATATTTTTTTTCTTGAAAGCTTTTTCTAGAAATTTAAAACATTATTGTCACATATCACTTTTATTCACTTGCCCCTTCAATTGTGTTAGTGAGTTAACATACTTGAACACACACTAATCTGAATTTGTAAATCGGCGAAATTAAAAAGTCACATATAACCTTTATCCACTTTACTCTTCAATTTTCATCAGTCGCTTTTATTCACAATTTTTTTCTGCTATAAAATTAGACTATATTTATTGTAGTTGCACATCTCAGTTTGCTGAACGTTAATTTTTAATGATCTTTGTTACATCCAAGGGCGGATCCAGCTTCTAGCTCAGGGGTGGCTAACCCGTGGCACGCGTGCCACAATGTGGCACGACAGAGCAATTGACAAAAGCTAAAACCCTTAAACTGATAAATATAATGATATTAAGACGATTAAGTGCCAGGAGGTTGGCTTACAAATTGTCTGAACTACAATATTGCAAAGCAGGGGCGGCATTTCAACATTTCATTTGAGGGAGCGAGATTTTTAAAGATAAAGTACCTCAGTATGGAATAAAATACATATTGGGTGGCAGAAAGAGGTCTTAAAATGGATTTAATATTAAGAACAATTAGAAATTAAAATAATTTAAATTTTTAAGTCTAAATATTTAATTATTTTTAAATAAATCTACAATGCTTGGAATCAAGAGCGAGGAAAAAAATTTCGTTTTTCATCAATATCCAGTGTCTTGTGCTATTTCCTAGTCAGCAAAGATGAAAATCCTTTCTTGTTCTGTTGTGCTTATATTAGAGTTAGAACACACATATTTCCCATCCTTTATTGAAATAATGTAGAGGAAAAAGTTTGGAGTTTCATAAACTTTTGTTGAAAATGGACAATCTTTTTTTTTTGAACGCAATCATTGATTTGAGATGTACATACATAAATTGAATTTACCTGTTTTTTATCATTCTGCGGTAGATTTTTGGGAGTGCAACCGCCCCCTCTTGCCCCTCTTATTTGCCGCCCCTGTTGCAAAGTACTTAGCGTTAGCTTCGGACATCCAACGAAAGCTGTGGTCTTACAAACAATGCTTTCTAAAGCATATTTGTGCTTGACACGAATGAAACTTTCGATGCTGCAGAATGGATTCTTGATCTGCAATAATTTCAGCTACGGGTGATGAAAATTAAAAAAAAAAGTTAACTCTGCAACTAAAATTAAGAAACCAGATTGGACAAAATTCGGTATGGTTGTACAAACGAAGATCTTTAAATTCTTTTTCTTACATTACTTGAATATAATTTGGGAAAAAAACTTCTTGCCAAGGAATGATACTTTTTCTAAGTTGGTAACCCTGTAGAGTTCACTATATTAACAAACTACGAATTAGAGCTCTGAATGTTTTGTGAACTTTTTCTAGGAGAACGAGAAGAGCATGACAAGTTACTTCTTCATTGAAATGTGCAATAGCTATCCAAAAGAAAAATAGTCATAAGATTTTAGAATTTTAGGGAGTGTGTTTTTTAAAATGTTTGAAAGGAAAGCAATGAGGATTTGCTACTTAGGAATAAAGTTATGAATTTAGCTATGTCATCTCTTACTATCCGGCGTTTAAGTAATTTAAATTTAAGATTGTAGAAAAAAAGTTTCCTAAACCAGTATAGGCATCTACATTCTTTTATGATAAAATTTCATTTTCTTTCTCTTTACTTTGGAGAAAAAAGAAAAAACATTAAATTTAACACTGAAAGTCAACCGAAATTTATTAAATTTCCAATGATATAAGAGAAAATTTTACACCTATTTTAAGTATTCATTCAGTGTTAGGTTTGATGATTTTTAGGACCATAAAAAAAGCTGACCTTTTCAAATTCTTTGTCTATTTCTCAGCAAGACTACTACCCTTCTGAAATCCAAATCGAACTTACTGACCTTTTGCATTGGTAATCAAATCAAAGAGCTTACTTCAACAGAAAGTTATCCACGTTATACATAAATTGGGAAATTTGTAGGGGAAGACCTCCTACATTGGACCACTGCTTAAATTGGACCTCGGGCTTAAAATCTAGTACATACATCTGTGATACACTTTAACAGTAGAAATATTAAGTTTTAGGAATAAAATCAATGTGTATGAAGTTTCACCAGTCTTCGAACTATTTAGCGTGAGTTACGGCTTGATTTGTGTTGAAAACGTGCGAAATCTTATTTTGCGGACTTGTTTCTAGAAATATAACTCAAAAACTTTTGAATTGCGGTAAAATGCTGTTACAGTGTTAAAATCTGTGTTTAATAAGGATTGCATCGATGTATTAACATGCGCGATTGTGATAATTTTTGACAGAGCAATGAGCTGAAGAATAAAAAATGGCGTGTTTTCCTTTATTGGACCGAAAAAATTTTCTTATATTGGACCGGTGGTCCTATTTAAGAATATGATTTTAAACAAGACTTTTTATTAATCGTAACATAAAATAAGTGACTCGTCTTATTTAATAGCGTAGTTAAACTTATTTTAAGCATACTTTAACACCTATTAACGATATTCATTTAAAATTTTTTATCAAGCACATTTTTATCAAGCAAAAGATGCAACTTCTTAAAATGTATGTTTTTTTTCTCTTCATCCATTAAGCTGCAGTTTCAGGTTGCTAAGCATAGTTATTAACTTAAATAAAATTTATGCTTGATTAACGAGAGAAAAATATGAAATTCTTTGTCGGAACGATTTTAAAAGTAAACAATTTATATGCTACTAAAATGTTCAATGTAGATGAAGCCGGTCTTTTCACTGTCCAAAAGCCCCAAAATATATTGACGTATAGAGGTAAACACCAGGTTGGAGCAGTAATGAGTGGTGAACGTGGTAGAAATACACTGGTTATTTGCTGCATGAGTGCAACAGAATTGCAAGCTCCCCATGCTTATTTTCAAAAGATTACGTTCCATGTTCGGACTTATCGTAAAAGCCTCCCTGATGAGCAATATGCTTGTTCAAAAAAAAAAAAAAAAATAAGGTTGGATCACAAACGATAATTCACACAATCGATACAACTTTCATCAAAACTGTTAAGCCAAGCAATGTAAAAAGAATATCCTTCTATTAATGGATAGGCACAGCACTTACATAAAGAACATTGATGCAATACACTTGGCTAACGAGCACGATATAAAAATGTTTTCTCTACGCACATCATGCACGTAGATGTGGTCTTTATTCAGTCTCTGTCTTCATATTTTAATCGAGCATGTGATGCATGCATGCGAGAACATCTAATGAGATCAATTACCCAATATCTCTTATGGGCAACTCTTATGGGCAAACCGAGTCAAGGCCATGGCAAATGCTGCGAGTTGATTCCAAAGAACAGGAGTTTGGCCTGTTAATTGACATGTATTTAGTGACATTGACTTGGCTGCAGCAGAATTAGAGGCAAGTAGTCCAGATAAAACTAGTCAAAGTGAACTGGTTACATGTTCGGCTTGTCAGTCATTTCAAGTTTTTCCAGGGGGGGGGGGGGCAAAGGGTAAAAACACTGTACAATTTCACCAGAAAACAGCAAAACCCCCGCCTACTTACATGCAAATACATTGATTTCTCCAATTCAAGAGGGGGGGGGGGGGGCAATTGACCCCATCCCTTGCCACCCCCCAAATGACGGGCCTGATGTTCGGTGTAAGTTGAACACCGTGTAGAAGAGCTAGCTACGACTTAAATTAGTACAGGTTCTGCGCAGAATCGGCGGATAGTTCTCATCAAAACATGTCAACTCGAACTGATTTTGTAAAGCCAGCTTACATACTACCTGTACCTAAAAAATAGAAGGAACAAAAAGGAAGGCTATCTCAGCAATCATTCTAACGGCCGTATAAAAGAGGCATAGAGCAGAAAAAGTCACACAAGAAAAAGCAAGAAACTGCTCAAAACAATTATTACTGCAATATTTATCATAGAGATGAAGTGCAAAACATGATTAAGTGTACGAAATGACATCGGCGAGTTTATCAACACTGCCTAAGTGAGACCTAAGCAAAAGAAATTCAATTGCAAATCCTGGAAAAAAGCTGTATAGTTCAAACATAAATTATTCTATGATTTCCTGGTACGATCTAATTTAGGAAGCGCATGGTTCAATTTAGGCGCATATATTCCTATATTGGACTTTTGCAACTTTTTATAAGATAATTTTTTTAAAAATAATTTTCATGTTTTCAGAAAATATAAGCTCCTAGGGTGGTTCCTGATTAAATTTAGCTTACGATGACCTATTTTGCATTTCTGTTTTGCTTCACATTGAGCGACACAGGCCTCCTGTTCTTAGAGGGTCCAATATAGGCGGTCTTCCCCTACCAACAAAATTTTTTTCACATTTACCCACTTAAGCCGTCTTATGCTGTTGTAGATTTGCTTCAAAATACGCTTCTAAACAAATATTTTTTGTTATGAATGCAGAAAAATCTAAATACCGTTGAACATTAATTGATAGCACTTAAAACACTGAAACTTCTTAGGATTCTCAAGAACTAATCTCAAAATTAAAGACTTGTTTTATCCTTATCATCATTTAGATTTCAATTACTCAGATTTACGAGAAAAAAATGTTGCGTTTGAGTAAGAACTACATAGTCAGCCTCAGCCAACATAATATCTATTTTTAACTTAAAAAAAAAAATCAATTTGTTCAAAAAATACAACGTGGCACGCTGAGCCTTTTCTCTCCAGATAATGGCACTCTCCTTAAAAAGGTTGGCCACCCCTGTTCTAGCTCATGAGGGAGTCATTTTCATAAAGGGAGGGATCACAGTACAAATTTTGTGCAAAAAAGGGGTCTACTTAGATATTTTTTCGAAATATAAATTCAAAAAGTAGTTTTAGGCTATGTTTGGTAGTTCAAGGGAGGGGTCATGACCCCCATGACCTCCCCCCTGGATCCGTGCCTCATTATATCGTGTTTTCAGATGTATATCGCGCTTTTTTGTTACCTTCCGACAAATGAAATATAATTAGGCGCTACTGAAAACATTGCAAGATTTTACAAATGTAAAAGAAAATTGTTTAACAAATTCCACAATGTGCCCCTCACCATTAGAATCGTATCAAAATCTACCCATTGGACAAGTTAATTAAATTGCTGATAAATTGCTCGAATTTATTAAACAAGTAAAAAAAATCTTCTTTTAATTCAAAATAACAGATAAAGGATCGAATAAATATGCTTCGTGGTTTTTAATGGAGTTTCGCCAATTTCCATGCTTTCAATCTTAAGTAAGGCAATAAAGAATAAAGTTGGAAAAAATATCTGAACACCTTTTTAAAATCGTATATTAGATTCCAAACAACTCATGCATAAATTTCCACTTCATTTCGAATGCAGAAAATATTAATCATTGCGAAGGATAAAAAATGAGTTCCATGTCTGCAGGCTGATTTCTTATCAATAATTTAATGCTTGTTTTATTTAAAAAGAAATACGATGAAAACCTAGTTTATGTAGGTGGTTTTCAGTTGAATGCTACACGAATGTGCTTTTGAAATTGAAAAGAAGGGAAATGATCGATAATTTTATTTTTAACGGTAAAAACTTATTGTTAAGTTAGTTTCAAAAACATAGAACTCTTCAACATAGTAAAATGCGCAGTGAAAATTTCAACCACGTAGTTAGGTAATCAAAGAGAAACATGATTTTCATTATTTAAAACTGGCAGTGTGTTGTTACAAGTGCAACATTTGACAAAAATATTGTTTTTGTGATGTGAGCAGGCCCTTTCTTTAAAGAGGGGGGGGGGGGGGGGGTCAGCTCTGCCTTTCCATATTTCCCGAAGAAGCGTCACTTTTTAAAATGCTTCTAAAACCCGTTAAACTCAAAAGTGAAAGCTTTCATTTTTTTGGGATCGTAGTGCTCAAAATGGCTGATCGACAGCAAAAATACTTTTTTGAAACGCTTAAAATACACGGTCTGTGCTTTGGGTCCCTTTTCTTGCAAAAACGGATTTCGGTTTTGCCGCCATAGAAACGCCATTTTTGCGTAATGTTTCTCGGAGCTTTCAACTACGCGAGACAACAAGGAAAAACGCGCCAGTTGGCGACTTTTTGAAAATGCGCCAAGCAGGGACCCAAAGCGCATTTTCACTAAAAACACACATTTCCAAATGGTGTACATCGTCTAAAATGATTTCCTTTCAAAAG
The DNA here is from genome assembly GCA_038373865.1 of Uloborus plumipes. Classification (NCBI taxonomy): domain Eukaryota; kingdom Metazoa; phylum Arthropoda; class Arachnida; order Araneae; family Uloboridae; genus Uloborus; species Uloborus plumipes. The sequence goes on from JAXGGA010005484.1 coordinate 37,501, forward strand.
AAAGAAAGAAAGAAAAAAAAAAAAAAAAAGCACACCGTTCCATAGACAAAGCGATTTGAAAATTTCGTCGAAAGTAGCAAGAAATGACATCTAGAATGCCATTTTTGGTAGGCTGTATCTTTGGCCAAAAATCGTTCTTCGAAAAACAATAATTACTTGTCTTCGAATTTTAACATGCGTTAAATTAAAAAGTTTCCGAAACTATGAAGGTAACTACTCTGCCTGTATTTACATGGGCTGTATACCGTCAATCGTTTTCATGAGTGCAAAATTAAGAAATGTGAAACCTTGAAACATTTGCATGAATATTTGCTGAAACATTTTGTAAAGCCCCGTCTTTCTCAGCAGCTCTCAAACAATAGAAATCTAAAGTTAGCTCATTTATTCTGTTATAAAATATTTAACAATATGTTTGAATCTTTTAATTCTATTTCACTGATTCGAGATTTATTTAGCACCACAGCATTATTGCAAGCCTCTGGTTACAGCTTTGTTGAATTGTTTAAAATTATGTGGTTTTGGAAGTCAGATATGCTATTTATTTAAAATGTATTGAAATGAAGTTATCGTTTATTAAATGAAGGGCTGAATTATCAAAGTTAAGATGTTTAAACTGTTTAATGTTACGTGGAGTGGTCACATTGTAATAGATTTTGTCGCATTTGACTTAAATGTAACGATAAACTAATTTAAGATCAAGTAAATATTAATTATATTGATCAATTTCTTACAAAGTTAGTTTGTTAGGGCATTTAATATTATTTAATAAAATTATACGCTACTAATCCTTTGTATATGAGTTGGGGTTAATCTGTGCTTTGGGTCCCTTTTCTCGCCAAACACGGATTTCGGTTTTGTCGCCATAGTAACGCCATTTCTGCGTAATGTCTCTCGGAGCTTTCAACTACGCGAGACAACAAGGAAAAACGCGCCAGTTGGCGATTTTTTGAAAATGCGCCAAGCAGGGACCCAAAGCGCATTTTCACCTGAGTTGGTTCTGTGTACTTTTTTTATAATTGTACCTTTGTTCATTCAAAAAAGCTTTCCTTCTGTAGCTTTATTTTTACCTGCGGTAAAAGCTATATGTTAGGGATGCACTGATAAGCAAATTGGCCGATTACCGATTAATCGGCAGAGCCGATTAATGTTCGGGTTTATTATTTTTAATATTACCAATTTCACCCTCACTGTTTTTACCCTTTCTGATACAATTCCGATTTTTAGAGATGGTTACTTATTTGTTTTTGACAAAAGATTAATTTTTCTCCATTTTTCCATGTTAAATAATTTCAAAATTTTATCAACTTCCTTTGAAATTTTTAAATATTTTTGTAAATAAAATTACATTAACACACTAGACATAATAGTTATTAAAACAAATGGAGGGGGGGAACTGTGATGAGCACTTTAATTTAGGGTGTTCTTAATTTAAATTTAATTTTCAACCATAAGTAGCCATTTAATTCAGGACTTGTTCTTTGAAAATTAGAGGTTATTTAAAAGCAATAAGCTAAAGAGAAAAATATCGAGACATGAAAAATGTTGCAACATTGTCTATAAGTGTAGATTTATTCAGAATAGGAATATTAAATTATTAAATCATTTTTTTTATTTTGTATTTCATTCTTTGAATTATTTGTTTTGTTTTTACTCATTACACTTTCGTAAAACGTGTAATTCTTGTGTTTGCAAACAAATTATTCATTTCTTGTTTATAAATTTATCCATCGTAATAGTGTGTTCAAAAATCTTTGAATTAATTTTATTTAAAACATCTTTTCCGCCGGTTGATCAGCAAAATTTGACTGATTATAAATGAAATGAAATATTCATGTTTTTGAATTCCAACTTAAAATTTCAGGAATTTGCAGAGGGTTATCTTTTAATATTCCAATCAGTTTTACGTTTTCTATGAACTATTTGTTTTGTTTTTACTCTGTACACACTTTCATACTGTATGTTATGGTAAGGATTTCAGAAAATTACATTTATTTACTGTTAATAAAACAATTTATCATAGTTTCTTAGTTAAGGTATACTTTAAAAGATAAAATAAAAAATGAAAAAATTCGCCGATTAATCGGCAAGATTTTGCCGATTATTAATAATCGGCAAAGTGGCCGATTATGGCCGATTAATCGGTACTGCAGATTAATCGGTGCATCCCTACTATATGTTAACAATTTTTGTGGTAAAAAAATAAAACACAATTTAAGAATAGAATAAGAAGTTAAAAATATGTCTTTGCAATTCGCAACTCCGACGAACTATAGGGGGCGTTGCGGCCACTATCTATGAGAGGTAAAATAAACGCATGCCGATTTGTTTTCATTGCTTCTAAGCCAAATGAATTAGTGATCTTTGATCCTATGTATGATATTTTTGTTCTTTATTCTTTTGAAATGGGCAAGTATTACAAACTACCAATTGTTTTTACAAAGATCAACTTGTTTTGACACTCAAAACATACACGTGTAATGCAATCTTTTACCTCTGGAAGGAATTTTATTAATCCCGCAAGGTGGCGTCTTCGAGCTTTGGTGTTGCGAATAAAATATTAATAGTAATTACATAAACAGGAGGACGATAATTATTATTATTGCAACCAGTGCTATAGTTCAGAAAAATTAATCAATAAATAAATAAAAATTGAGGAATTCATTTCTTTTACGGTTTTAGGGCCATTCCAGCCTTACGTGTGTGACTTTTTGACGCCATTTCTTTGCAAATAACAATAAAAACCAGGACGATATTTTTTATATATTTCTTAGTGGTTGCTATTGGAGTAACAGAAGATATGCAAAAGTTGTAATGCGGCGTTATTTTTTTCATAAGACAATTTTGAATTTTTTTATAAAATTTTAAATACAGCCTTACGTGTGTGACTCGGAAAATCTGAAAATAAGCTATATCTCATATTATTTTGTAACTTCCTGTGAAGTTTTAAAAGATAAATGAACGGTGATTTTTGTGCATGTGTCTAAGTATACTAAGTAAGTATTCCACATATTATTTTTTTTCTAAACTTCGTAGAGTAGCAATAAAAATTTTTTAATTTGCCTTACGTGTGTGACACTAGAGCCTCACGTGTGTGACTGCGTGCAGCATGTCCTCATTTTAAAGTCACATCAGTCACTTCCACAACTGATAATTATAGCTATCAGCATTATATATGTGTCTGACTGTCTCTCCCCCCTCCCCCCTCTCCCTCCCCCCTCTTCTAATATTTTTTGAGTGAGCAGTCCGATTTGAACAATTTTTTTTTGCTCGACAGATCTCGGCGAGGATACCTCATTCTCATATTTGACTTGAAGATTTGAACAATTTTTTTTTTCGTTCAACTTTGAACCGTTCAAACAACCTGTCCCCCGTTAACATCTTTTGAGTAAACAGTCCGATTTGAGCTTTTTTTTTTTTTCTAATAATCTCGGCGAGGATAAATAATTCTCACATTTAATATTTTGGTTTGAGCACTTTTTTGTTCAACTTTGAACCGCTCAAACAACTGGTCCTCCGCTAATCACTTTTGAGTTAAACAGTCCGATTTGAACAAACTTTTTTTGTTAAAAAGATCTCGGCGAGGACAATTCATTCTCATGTTTGACTTTTCGAATTGCCCCCCCCCCTCCACCCCCCACGTACCCATTATCTTTCGGATGAATATTTTACCAAATTTGAAATTTGAAATTGGCAAACGAGAAAGTAGGCTCGTTCAGTTCCGGACGGAACCACTTGTTTAATATTTGATTTTTTGCCCTGAACGAAAGATCTGATTTTGTTGGACAACGCTGCTAGTAAATAATTAAATTGCAAAGATGTGTTCACAAAATAAAGGATGAAGACGAAATTAATTCTCATTTGTATACGAATTATACACTGAAGTGACAAAAGTCATGGGATACCTCTTAATATCGTGTCGGCCCTCCTTTTGCCCGGCGAAGTGCAACAACTCGACGTGGCATGGACTCAACAAGTCGTTGGAAGTCTTCTGCAGGAATATTGAGCCATGCTGTCTCGATAGACGTCCATAATTGTGAAAGCGTTGATGGGGCAGGATTTTGGGCACGAACAGACCTCTCGATGGTGTCCCATAAATGCTCAATGGGATTCATGTCGGGCGATCTAGGTGGCCAAATCATTCGTTGGAATTGTCCAGAATTTTCTTCAAACCAATTGCGAACAGTTGTGGCCCGGTGACATGGCGCATTGTCATCCATAAAAATCCCATCGTTGTTTGGGTACATGAAGTCCATGAATGGCTGCAAGTGATCTCCAAGTAGCTGCACATAAGCATTTCCAGTCAATGTTCGGTCCAGTCGCACTAGAGGACCAAGTCCATGCCATGAAAAAACAGCCCACACCATTACGGAGCCACCACCAGCTTGAACAGTGCCTTGCTGACAGTTTGGGTCCATGGCTTCGTGGGGTCTGCGCCACACTCGAACCCTACCATCGGCTCTTACCAGCTGAAATCGTGACTCATCGGACCAGGCCACGGTTTTCCATTCATCTAGGGACCAACCGATATGCTCACGTGCCCACGAGAGTCGCTGCAAGCGATGTCATTCTGTCAGTAAAGGCACTCGAGTCGGTCTTCTGCTGGAATAGCCCAAGAAATCCAAATTTCTCCGCACAGTTCTAGCAGACACGTCCATTGTACGTCCCACATTGATTTCTACAGTGATTTGACGCAGTGTTGCTTGTCTGTTAGAATTTACGACTCTTTGCAGACGTCGCCGGTCTCGATCTTTAAGTGCAGGCGGTCGACCACTGCGCTGTCCATGGTGGGATGTTATGCCTGAAATTTCATACTCTCGGCACACTCTTGACACAGTGGATCTGGGAATGTTGAATTCTCTAACGATTTCCGAAATGGCATGACCCATGCGTCTAGCTCCAACTAACATTCCGCGTTCAAAGTCTGTTAATTCACGTCGTGCGGTCATCATCACGTTAAAACCTCTTCACATGAATAACTTGAACAGAAATGAAAGCTCTGTAAAAGCACTGCGCATTTATACCTGTTCTATGCGATGCTACTGCCATCTGAAAATTTGCATATTGCTATCCCATGACTTTTGTCACTTCAGTGTATATATATAGGTTATTTTAAAATTTATTAAAATAACATGTTACATGTAATCAGAGGAGATGAACAAAAAAGTTGAAATTAAAAGAATCGGTTCCTTGGAAAGTTTCTCAAATAACCGGACAACGCAGCTAGTAAATACTTAAATTTTGCAAGGATTTATCCACAAAATGAAGAATGAAAATGAAATTAATTCTGTTATATACGAATTAAATAGGTAATAATTTTAAAATTCATTTTAAACATGTTACATATAATCAAAAAATATTAACAAAAAATATTTCGATTTAAACTAAAATAATTGGTTTCTCAGGAAATTTCTTAAAAAATTTGTTTTTTTGCCTTATACTATGACGAAAAGTCACTGTCAAATACGGAGCAAATGGAAAAAACCTGACTTTTAATGTAAACCATTCAAAAGCCTTACGTATGTGACAGCTTTTAAAGAGCCTCGTTAAAACGTTTCTGCCGAATGGATGAAGATGTAAGTCAGTTTACAGGTGTTATGTATCAAGTTAATTTATGATATGAGATAGTTTTCTTTTAGTCCCCTAATTAGACCTTGGGGGAAACTTTTCTATCTTTTGCCTTACGTGTGTGACCAAAAAAAAAGTAACCTGCATATTTTGAGGGGTTAAAAACTTATGAAACACTTTATTACAAAAAATATGAGATATAATCATACTAAAGGTTCTGCGTTCATGATATTTAATAGTTTTTCCAAAAAAATTTGATTATTAGGTGAAAAAAATTCTCTTACATTTTTTCATTAATAATGCATATTTTTTTTAATTTGTCTCAATGTTATTAAACAAGGCTAAAATATGAGAAAAGAAAAATTTATCTTAAAATTGATGCTGGAATCGAAAAGAGTAGATATTTTCTTGTCAAAAAATAAGGTTTGTTTTTGTATTATGGGGGTATTATGGGGGAAAATTTTTGGTGCGTTAGGACCACATTTCGTGGAATTGCCCTTTATCAGGTTGGCGAATTTTTATTTGACTATAACAACTCAGTAAAAAGTTAGTTTTGTCTCCTTCAATTCATAAAGTAAACAGTTATGCTGTTAAGAAAAAGTGGTTTGAAACGAATTTACTTTAAATTTTTATTACTTTTACAATAATAAACCGAAAATTTCAGGGAACGGCGTTCTACCACTCTTTACCTCTAAACTGCAGCACTGACAGTAATAATAAAAATAATATGCAACACCCGACTGCTTTCAGAAAATTTCACCTGATTATTAAAAAGAATTTCTCATTAAATAGCGATCTACTGTTAAAATACTTTAACATCTATTGTTGCAATGCATTTATTCTAAGGTATAGTAAGTAGGGGTACGGGGGGGGGGGGGAATGCCTCACCTAAGATAAAACACTCATAAAAACTGCTGTGTTCGTGAAGAATGGAAAATAAAACCAGATACTTTTCTTAATGCAGGTCTAGATGCTGTGTTAAATCGAACAGTACTGATAAATGCGAAATACATTTCTTACTCGTATTATCAAAAAACGTAATTTTCACTTTAAGACCAATTACAGTGATAGCCAGGCAATTAAACCCACTACACCGGAATGAAATGCCCCACTTAAAATATCATTATGAAATTTATTATAATTGGAAAAAGTCTTGGTAATTAGTTAAATTAATGCAAATCACTGTAGCAGTAACATAACAAGTAGCAAAATTAGACTAGTAATAGCAATAACTGGTAGAAAACAGTTGAAAATCATTGAACGTCAATCCGGAACACTTCTTTGCATACCACAACCTCTGAAAAAATTCCTAGTGTATAAGTGTTTTGGCACTGGGGCTGAGAACCCGAAGGGCGTGTTTGTGTCAGAATTACTTTATGTTAAAATTTTTATATACATTTTAAAGGTAAATTCGTTTTTGAGCAATCAAAGTTGCTTATTGATTTCTCTTTGCTGTGACTTGATGGTAATTTTATTCGCTTTGTATTTGGTTGATAGTGAGTTCCACGATCTGTTGCTTAAGCTTTATTTCCACATACCAAAGAACTGTTTATATATAATTTTTAGACTTTTATTTGAGATAGGTAATCAAATAGCAATGGCTTTATATAAGATGCTATGTTTTTATGCTTTTAACTTCCTTATTTCTATACATACTGCAAAAAAATGAACTGCTGTTTTTACAGTATAATACTGGCAGCCGAGGTTCCAATTTAAAACTGTAAAACGAACTGTAAAACTAGAAATTTTAGTTTCTTACAGTAAAGTTAGAAATTTTGCAGTTTATTGCCATAAAATTTAGCTGTATTATACTGTAAAAGCAACAGTATAATACTGGCAGCAGAGGTTCCAGCTTAAAACTGTAAAATGCTTACTATAAAACTGTAAAATTAGCATTTTTACGGTTTATTTTATTACTGTAAAGTTAGCAATTTTACAGTTTAGTACTGTAAAGTTAGCAACTTTACAGTTTATTACTATAAAATTAGCTGTATAATACTGTAAAAACAACATTAACTTTTCACAGTGTAGTCAACCTTCACCACTTTCTGATAAAAGTGAAGGATCTGCAAAAAGATTTTACTTATAATAGTGATCATTCGTCAGTGTCATCGCTTAACTGCCTCAAGAGAGAAAAACGAGTTACATGAAGTAGAAAAATTGCTTGCCAGAGGAAAAACAACGATCCATCAAGATACCAGCTGTACTGTCTCTAGCTAATAGCCATCATAAGATACTTGTTTATGAAATTTGACACTATTGCTTCTAAAAGTGTTATTAAGTATAGTAGTTTCATAACAACTCCTTGTCCAAAGCTTGGAAAAACTGAGACTGAAGTTTCTGGGACTAAGCAGTGACAACTCTCTTTGCCTGATCTGCTAGTTGAACTAATATTTAGAAAAGTGCCAATTTGAGTCCCAAGTGAATTTTCACTAGTATTTCAATAACTAGTTAAAAAAATAATTTTACTCCGAAAGAAGATAAGGTTCTGCTTTGATTTCATCTAATAACATCAGAAAAATTTTTTTTTTTCTTCAGAAAATATTGTTTTTATATACCAAAAATCAGATCGGTAACGTGTCCCCAGTAGGGGTGCGACATCGAAGGCGAAACATCGATGTTTCAAGACATCGATGTTTCAAAATTAAGACATCGATTGTATTGATGCATCGACCAAAAAACATCGATGTTTTCAAACATCGATGTTTCAAAACATCGATCTTTTTTATAAAAATTACTTACACATTTAAATGTACAGTAATACAGTAACTCCAGAACACATTGCGCCTCTTTATATCACTCAATTAGATTAATCTTTTGTCTCCTGAAAAACATCAACCGTATGATATTGATGTCAATTATCGAAAACTTTTTTTGTGAGATAGATACTGCAACTGTTGATTAACTGTATAACTTTTATTTATCGCATATTTTTATGAAACTCTTTTTGTTGAAATGTAAAACACCGTTATCGAAAAAATTTTCTAAAGCAAAACAAAAACAACGATGTTTAAAAATCGTTGACCGTAAATCATCGGTAGTAATTTAAAAAAAAAAAACTATTTCAATGCGATAGATATTGCAACAGTTAAAGTTGAATCTTTTTTATTGCATATTTTTATTGCTTTTTGCTGAAGTGTAAAACAGACACCAAAAGAAAAAAAATCGAAAGCGAAACAATGATCATCGATCTTAAAAAATCAATGGTAATTATCAAAAACGTCTTCTAACGAGATTGATAATGTAACGGCTGATTAACGATATAAGTTTTGGTCGAATATCTCGATGATTTTTTTTTGTTAAAATATAAAACATTCTCATAAAGAATAATAATGAAATAAATAAAATTTAAAAAAAATGGCGAAAGCAAATTAGAAATGTTTTAGAAACATCGAGAGCAAAACATCGATAATAATCATAGAAAATGTTTTCTAATAAGATTATACTGAAACTTCTGACTCAGGATAAAAACTTCTTAATACGACTGCATATCGCATCTTTTTTTATCAAGCTTTTCTTGCTGGATTATAAAACATCGACATCGAAAAAAACATCGAACCCAAAACATCGATGTTGGAAAAACATCGACCCTCAAACATCGATGGCAAAAACATCGATGTTTTGGCAAAAACATCGATGTTTCCAAAACATCGACATCGATGTCGCAGCCCTAGTCCCCAGTAGCAAAGCTTAGCATGCAAACAGGTCATGCGCACTTTCTAACTTCCCAAAAAAACGCACTTGCACAAAAAACGATTCTATTTTTACCCCTTTGTTAATATTTTACTTTATTTTTGTTTTAATCGATTTCTGATTTTCTAGCCGATGCGAAATAAGCGTGTCCCTAGTTCCGCCGTCAGAGCGGTAACAATAACTTCCGATCTATGTTTAGGCTCCCAAAATCATTTCCTGCACCTATACCACGTGATACTGAGTACCTGGTGGGATGTTTTATCGCATCGTAATTAAAAATTTGCATTTCTGAATCTAAAATTGTAGGTAAGATTTTAAAAGTGATTTTATAAAATGTGTGTCATTTAAGTCATCAAATCGGTAACAAGCGCTAAAATGCGCAATTTTTATTATTTTAAAAATTATTTTATATATAAGTATAGTCCTTTATTACAAGTGAAAAAACCACGTGTTTGATTTTGATTTAGCGCGATCGACTCGGAAATAAAAAAAAAACTTTGTCAGTTTGTCAGATCGGTAACAGTGAGAGCGGTAACATTGAAAAACAGCGAATATGTTACAGAACTAACTCACACGTTTCAGAATTATAAAAAGCAAAAATCAGAGGTTTCAGTCATATATATTGAATATTTTTGTTCTTAAAAATGAAAAGCAATGAGTTTTAGTACAATTGCTTCATTTGTGGTTTGTATGACCTAACAATAGAAGTTAGTAAAATAAGAAAAATTTACACTGCAGAAATTAAGTTAAATTAATTATTATTATTTTATTTATTTATTTTTTTGGTGCTTCAATTTCTCATAACTTCGCTAAATAACTCGATAATAACTAGCATGCTAAATTTGAATTTCTGATCAAGAAATTAAATTTCCTGCAACTAATTAAAGAAAAGCAAGCAGCAGAGTTGTGTGTTGAAAAAGTTGAAGTTGTGTGTTGTTTCAAAACAAAACAAATATTTTATTAGCTTGGATTTGGTAATCTCATAATTTATTTTATCTAAAAACCTTATCGCTCATTTTTATTTCCAAGAAATGCTTTTTTATAATGAAATTTGATTTTTTTAGCCTAATATATATATTTTAATATAATTATCTTAATTCTATGTTAAAAATGCAAGGAAATGATATCATATTTAGAGATGTTAACGAAGACTGAAAGCATAAACTCAAATATGTAACTCATATTAACATCAGATCATACATTCATCAGATCTGTAACGGCTTAAAAGGCTTTAATCTAAGGAGGGGGTAAATAACTTCCTTGACCTCCCCCCTTTTATTTTCTTGCATTTAGATCCAATTTAGACTTAAAAACCAATATTAGTTTTTTTCTGAAAAAAAAAAAATTTTTGCAGAAAACTCCAACTTCAAATTGGCACTTTTCTAAATATCGGCTCAGTTATACTTGATAAACTCTTTTGTGCTTTAACTATCAATTGCAGTTGGCTATCTTACATCACGGCAAGCTACATTTTATAGGTAAAATGGAATTAACCAGCTGACTGGAGGTCAAACCTGGGGAAAACCTTTAGTTGAAAGTGAGCGATAATGATAATTTTATTAGTAACAACTTTTTTGAAATACGGTTTTTTAAAAATTCACATTGGCAAGTAAGTGTTTTTTTTTATTTAGATAATTAGAAAAATTATGGGGAAAAGAAATCTGTACCATACTAAAAAAGAATCCTTTTTATTCTGTTATTAAAAAAAAAAAAAAAAAACTTTGCATATTTTTTCAGAAAAATTATTTTTTGAAACAACATTTTAATACCTTTAGTTACAACAAGAGATATTAATATTATTGTATTTGAAAATGGTAAAGTATTTAAGGTTAATTAAATGACACTTTTCATTTTTATGTTGATTTTTATTTAATCTAACCACAACCCGTCATTAACTCTATTAACAACGTTTGCTTTCCATAAAAATAAAACAAACAATAGAGATGCTCTTTAAAATCAAAGGAAGTGTGTTTATTCTACTTATCGTACTTTTAAAATGTTTCAGGAAAGAATAAAGAGTTTGTGATCATGATTTCCTTGAAAGTTCTTCCTTACTTCACAGAGCTTGCTCGATCTTTCAAAAGAAACAAAAATCATTGGTAGCATTGCCTTTTTTTCGCCCACGTTACGTAATGCCACGAAAGCATTTTATTTCCCCTTTGTTAGCTCCTTATTAAACTACAGTAATGTCTAAAAAAAGAACCTTAAGGTCTAGTAGCAACATATTGCAGTTGCTCACATCTCCTAGACTCTTTAATAGCCTATAAACATGATGCTGTTAGTCTTTACGAGATAAAGATTGCCGAATTGCTCGGCTGAGAAAATATTTTTCATCTTACTTTGGGATTAAAATTACTCTGAATGATCCGAGCAATTTTCCTCATACGATGTATCAGGTTGTCTTTATTTCTGCTGAATCGTAACTTAATACCTCTATTTCGGATAGTTGAAAAGCGATTTTGGACTTAACTTCACTGCTTTTTATGCTAAGACTGGTAAACATTTTATGCAAGTGCAATTTTATTGCTCCAGTGCTATTTTTTGCTAAGTAAATTGTTGTTTTCAATAAACGTGAAATATATTCTTTTATTTTTTCAGAGTAATAAAATGAAATGCTTATGCAATGAATTCAAACGAACACTTACAAAAGGAGTGTTTTCTTCAGTCAAAAGTACTACTTTTAGTCACTGATATTGATAGAAAAAGAAAAAAAAACATAGGGCCAGAAAGTACTTTTATTTTTCCAAAAGTTATTAATGCAGAATAAAATATATTTCACCTGAAAGAGATAAAATATTTTTTTATTTGTGTTTTACAAAAGGGTCAATCCATGTGAAATCATACAGGAAAACAAAACAATGTTGCTCACTATTTTTGATTTTTTAAATTTTTTGCCTGTTAATTAATTGTTATATTGGGAGCTTGAAACAATGGTTCAAGAGTTTTTAAACCTTCTTTTGGCAGTCACTTTTCAGTAGCTGCGGAAGCGACTTTTCTTGAAAAGCGTACTTTTTGAAGATGCTTATAACTTTTTTATTTGTGAATATATCAAAATGATTTAAAAACCACTTAATTGAGCAGAAAATGACCTAAATTTCTATACTAGTCATTTTTCTGATAATTATTAACAAATTTGTGTAAAATTGGCTTAAAAATAAGATTTTTTGTATGAAATTTTACATTTTTGGCATAAAAATATTAGTAGAAGGAATTAAGACTCGCCCTTACTTTTTTCCCTTGAATAGATATCTCATAGGACTATTCCCAGAAGTAGTATGAAACATTTGAAGACAGTCATTTATTTTATACAATTAGTCAAACTAGGCCTTTTGGAGAAAAAATGCTAACTTTGAGATTTAATATTTGAAAAGGGATTGAATGAAAATCTACAAAAATTTAACTGGGTAATCTTCTTATAGTAGTTAATATGCAGCAAAAATTTCATGAGTGATATCATTCTAGTTTTAGAGATATGGAACCTCAAAGTTAGCTGAAAAATCGCATTTATTTTGACGCCAAGAAATCATCACATAATGCAAAATTTATTATTATCATAATATTAAATGAGTTTTTTGTGGTATAAACTAACCCTTTTACAAAAATATATAATATTTAAATTTACTTTCCATTTACAGAAAGAGATAATTTAGATATTATGCTTTTATAAATGCTTTTTTTCTACGTGTTATTCATAAAAACATAATTTTCCGTTTTAAAGCTGGGTTTTTCACAGTCTTTATACATCTCCTGAGCAAAGAACAATTATCATTTTATCTAACCTATAAATCTTCATTCATTTTTAAAAGTTTAAAGCTCTAAAACCCCCCTACAGCACAAAAAAGTCGCTCAAAATCCGAATGCTCTAGATCAGTGGTTCTCAACGGGGGCCCACAGGGGGGCGGTACCGCCCCCCTGTGGGCGGTGGGAAGATGCTGAGGGGCGGTAAACATGTTTTGGGCAGTAGGGGGCGGTGAGTATATTTTGGGCGATAGGGGGGCGGTGGGAAAATTTGGGGGTCAGAGGATAATAAATGTATTGGAATGTATTTTAATTGTAAAAATCAAAATTAAATTTTGCATTGAATCAAGAATCCAACTTGAATTATTTGTGTATAAAATAAACTTATGAACTCTGGAATCTTTAAAACTATTTTCTTACATTTTTCGGAGGTGACTTTTTTTATTAAAATAGTTAAGCTTTTTTGGTTATCTATTTTCCTTTTCTCTCTCTCTCTCTTGCTTTTTATAGCGATTTGACTTTTTAGTGATCTTTTTGGTCCGACAATCTTGAGAGAGAGCGTTATAGCTTGACTACAGAGAGATGGTGGATGACCTTGAAGTGGAAACGAGACTCTTTCATTTTGAAATAGGATAAATCAGCGTCAAAAGTTATTTTTAACTCACTCGTATATTAATATTTTTATTTCCTGCGTGATCTCTCTGATACTACCTATTACAAAATAAAGCGGTTCGTTTCCCCTTCAAGGTCAGTCGCCATCTCTCCGCGGTCCAGCTTTACCTAATAAAGAGCTGTTACAATAAATCGCAGTTGCAATCAAGGTTTCATGGTTTATCTAATAATAGCCAATTTGGTTAATTTTGATCACACGTAGCTAGATAAAATTCAAAAGCATTAGCCACACAACCCTTTGTTTATTTTTCAGCCAAACTGTTGATTGATTATTTTTACCACAGCAATGTTATTTCTAACAGCTGTAAAAAATTTAACAAAGCCTTTTTTTTCAGTAATTATCGTGCTTGTAAAAATACCGTCCTGCATCTGCAGGTGAAAATGGTCAAATTAAGCTTTCAAGTTTCAGTCGCCTGTTTAAAATTTTGCTAAACGAAACTGTTTTTTATACTAAACAATTCCTCGTTTAAGGATACCATATTTCAATGTCTATATTAATGGGGGAATCGAAATACTGCAAAAAAGATTCACAATCGCATTTGAGTATCTCCCACAAATAGCGTTTTAGGCAGAACATTAAACGTCATTGATTTTGTTTTTTAACTTTCTTAATTTTATTTTACCATGTTCTCATAAATTAGCTTAGTACCTATGAGAAAGTAAGTCTACCCTAAAGATATCCTAAATATCTCGATGGTCCGGGCATTCGTGCAGTTTGGCCATTTTCCTTGGTTTGGTTATTTTCTTAAATTTTTAGCTGGCAATCGTATTTGCAATACTTAGAGTGCCCGCTCAATTAGACTGTTTTGTTTGACCTCAGTATTTTAACTTTGGTTTTCGCTCACTTCATTTATTTACTCTCATGGTTTATTTTTAGTGAAATCTCCTTCAATGATGCTCACGTTTTTGACAACATTTTCCCTCTTTGCACAAAGACTTCTCTGAGCGTTTTGAGGATATTTTGTTTTTGAACGTTCCTCAATGGGTCATGAGCCCTTTTAAAAATATTGAGACAGCAGATGTTCAGTATCAGTAAGAATTGGTGGAACTTTTAGCCACTGAAATTTGAAGAGCTGGTTTTCAGAATGTTAACAATCTTACAGGATTTTGGCTGCAAGGAGACATTAGTAGCCTTTATCCTGGACTGTGAGCTATCGCCAAAATTTTTTTAATCGTCTTCCCCTCTTCCTACCTCGTTGAATGTGGATTCAGTGTTGTCACCGACCCAGTTACAAAACAGAGAAATGGACTTCAAATTGTCCTGAGAGGAGTCTTGCGCCTTAACCTCAAAAAAAAAAAAAAAAAAAAAAAAAAAAAAAAAAAAAAATATATATATATATATATATATATATTATATATATATATATATATATATATATATATATATAATCAAGATTAACAGTTTAAAGTCTGCAAATTAACTAGCGCATTTATTGCAGCTAAAAATCAATTGCAAATCAAATTAAATGTTTTTCCTGATGTTTCTCATTGTTGTTCTATTTATTTCTGTTACTCCAATTTATGCACAGTTACTCTTCATGAGCTATTATTGTCTCTTTTTGATATATATATATATATATTTTTATTGCATCTAATTGTTTCCTTCATTTTTTGAACAAAATTTTTTTGCTTGTTAATTTCTATTTTACTTCATTTTGTTTTGTTATTATTCTTTTAAAAATGAAATATTTTTAATTATAGATTTGTTTTTTATTTCTGCATTCGTCATTTTAATTCTAATAATGAATAATTAGGAAACAAAATTCTTGTTTAACCGTTTTGTATAATTCTGGAAGGAAATTATTTTAAACTTTAAACCTCTTTTCGCACACCCCCTCACCTTTAATAGAAAGGGGGGCGTTGGAAAAAATTTTAATCGTAAAGGGGGCGTTAGCCGTAAAAAGGTTGAGAACCACTGCTCTAGATCCTACCATTTTCCGTAAGACTGCGTCTGTATAACAGCAGAAAATGGCGGACGTATTCTCGTGGAAAAGGGTAGGATCTAGAGCGGTGTTTCCCAACCTTTTCAAGCTCATCGCCCCCTTCAAGATGCTGACTGTCACCTATACCCCCCCCCTTTTTTCTTCCTCGAAAAAAACATAAGTTGGAGCAAGTGAACATCTATAATATTAGAAATATAAGTATTTAACTTTAATATGAAGTAAAATATACGCAATAAAGATATTACGACTAATCACTTTCAAACTAAAAATCTTAATTAATAAATAAAATACCTTTCTTTTTTCTTTCACAAAGCGAACTGATATAAGCATTTGAAGGGAAACATTTAACTAAGATCATTGACGTACTTTTCAAAAAACAGAAGTACATTTTTCAAGAAATTATTCTTTTTTCTCGGCTCGAATCTAGGTAGTTAAAATCATTGAAACTAAAAATTGGAAGGAAAATAAATTGAAAATCTGAAAATTCATAAAATTGACAATGAATGATAAAATACTCCCTAAGGTTCATCCGAGGTGCAAAGAGGAAGCGCTTGAACTTTAATTAGTTTCTTTCTTAATGTGTGATTAATTGTCTGAACCTGAACAAGCGGTTTCGTACATGTTTACAATTTCGCTTTTCGTTACCCTTTTTTACTGCTGTTTTCTCTTCTAAATAACCCATCGCCCCCTATCTCCCCTTAACAATTTACCGCCCCTTTGGCGGCGATCGCCCCCCATTTTGGGAACCACTGATGTAGAGCTTAAATTCGGGTTTTGAATGACTTTTTGGTGCTGTAGGGGGGTTTAACGTTTTAAACTTTTAAAAATGAACAAAAAGTTGTAGGTTAGATTAAAACTATAATTGTTCTTTGCTCAGAAGGTGTATAAAGACCGTGAAAACCCAGCTTTAAAGTGGAAAATCACGTTTTTATGACTAACACGTAGAAAAAAGGATTTATAAAAGCATAATATCTAAATTATCTCTTTCTGTAAATGGAAAGTAAATTTAAATATTATATATTTTTGTAAAAGGGTTAGTTTATACCACAAAGAACTCATTTAATATTATGAGAATAATAAATTTTGCATTATGTGATGATTTCTTGGCTTCAAAATAAATGCGATTTTTCATCCAACTTCGAGGTTCCATATCTCTAAAACTAGAACGATATCACTCATGAAATTTTTGCTGCATATTAAATACTATAAGAAGGTTATCCAGATAAATTTTTGTTGATTTTCATTCAGTCCCTTTTCAGATATTAAATCTCAAAGTTAGCATTTTTTCTCCAAAATGCCAAGTTTGACTAATTGTATAAAATAAATGACTGTCTTCAAATATTTCATACTACTTCTGGGAATAGTCCTATGAGCTATCTATTCAAGGGAAAAAAAGTAAGGGCGAGTCTTAATTCCTTCTACTAATATTTTTATGCCAAAAATGTAAAATTTCACACAAAAAATCTTATTTTTAAGCCAATTTTACACAAATTTGTTAATAATTATCAGAAAAATAACTAGTATAGAAATTTAGATCATTTTTTGCTTAATCAAGTGGTTTTTAAATCATTTTGATAGATTCATAAATAAAAAAGGTTTAAACATCTTCAAAAAGTACTCTTTTCATGAAAAGTCGCTTCCGCAACTACTGAAAAGTGGTTGCTAAAAAAAAAAAAATTCTGAAGGTTTAAAATTTTTTAAACCATTGTTTCATGCTCCCAATATAACAGTTAATTAACAGATGAAAAGTTTTAAAAATCAAAAATGGTGAGCAACATGGTCTGTATGATCTCACATGGATTGACCCAAAACGTATTTGATAACTTTAAAATATTTTTTGAAGACATTTTTGAATAACTTATAGCACATTATCTCCTAATTATACTGAATGCAGTGATATTGTTTAGAGATAATTAATATCTTAAAAGCCAAAAAGAAACATGTAATTTAGAATAGAGGTGCATTGTAATCTTATTAGCATACAGAGACATTTTAAGAAAAATGATCAATTTAAAGAAAGTAAAACAGTAAAATTAGAATTCTTGAATAAATTACTCCTACTAACCATATAGGTTTATTCCACAATTTACTTTATTTCTGAACACAAGCATTTAAGTTTTACTTTGATAAACTTACGTTACCTACATATGTCGGTAACTTATGTAACATATTTTGATTGTAGCACAAAAAATTAAGTACACAATATTAAAAAAATAATAATTGTTTGCTTAGTACACATTAACAAGGCATAGGTAGCGTTGTTAACTTTGTGTGTGTGCATTGCCCTTTCTTTATTCACATTAAGAACTTTAACATGTTTTTGGTAACTTACGTAACACAGAACAGTGAATTTTTGAAATTAAAATTAATCAATTAATTTAAGTGAAAACACTACCAAAAGTTAAATATTCCATTTCCAACTTCAAAGTGCTGCCGAAATTAAAACTACTACAATCTTGACAAAAAGCTAGTACAAATAATAAACTTCTAACTGTTTTAAACCAAAAAATAGGCAAAACAGTCGCATTGGTGTAATTTGATTTTTTTAACGGTTTTTCACACATGCATGAAATGACACTGAACTGTTCAGGAATTGAACTTGAGTTCTATTATTACTGTAGTTCAATAGTAAAATTTGATTGGAATAACACTCTGTTATTAAATCATCAGTAATTTTCAGTAATTGAATGAGAATGAGGATTTTCGATTAAATCATGACATCAACATGGAACTTCCTAATAAAGATAAACACAAGGCAGAAGCAATTTCATGGTGTTGTTCTGCTCCTACATCCCAAGCGAATTTCAGTAATATTTTTAGAGGAGTAATGAATTTGGGCATAAAAGTTAAACACAAATAAAAGCAAATTACTAATTACCACAAAAAAAAAGAAGAAAAAAAAAGTGAATAAGTTAAAAAATTGCAAATCGTGGATTTTCGAAGAGATCCACGAAATACCACTTTTGGTCAAATGCTGCGTTAGCGCCATTTTAAGAGAAATCTATTTTTCTGCTTGTCTTTGTGTGATTTAATTCTGATACTTTCTTTGCAAACAAGGAATGCTTTTTTTAATATTTTTTCGATACTACTAAACTTTTTCACTTTTCAAACTATCTTCTTCTTGATATATGTACATTTAGTAACATAAATCTTCGTGAAAAATTTAAAAACAAAAATTTAAAACAAACCCATCAATTTCATTTGCCAAACATTGCAAGACGATGTTAATTTTTTTTTGTTTATCTACCTCTGGTTTTAAAACGTTACAATATGAATAAGCATTTCTTTATTTATAATGAAACAACATTTAACGCTTTAATTTGATCTGGAAATGATTTTATCCTTACTAGTTTGATAGAGAAAAAGAAGAAGCGAAGTGGCATTTTTTCAAAAATCAAGTTTAATTAATTTTTATGTCTGAGACTACACATTAATCTTTATTTTCAGAAATAAAGGTCATTCTTTCAGAACAAAAGTTTAATTAGTTGCTAATGTAATTAAACATTTTTGGACTCAAAATGAAACATTAAAACAACAAAAAGAATTTTTTTTTCTCTTGAAAACACGATAGAAGGTGTGAGCATTCCCATTTATTCAAAAAAAGTTTAATTAAATACTACTGTAATTAAAACAGTTTTACATGCAAAGTGAAACATTAAAATATCTAAAAAAGGAATTTACGCCAATTAATTTTATTTGAAATAAAATAACATTAAAATGTAGTATAAGAAAAAAAAAAGGAAGACAAAACAAACACCAAAATACGATACCGTCGGTTCTAAGAAATATTATTCGATTAACGGGGATTGGGGTTTAACCCTTTATGCCCCGCCGTGACTCAAAAGTCCCGCTTATATTAATTTAGTATTATGAATTCTAAATGGCTGGAATCATGTTGGTACTTAAAAGTACCACTCCTTGTACTTTGCTGTGAGGGAGACAGATGGTACCTAAGATCGGAAACAGTTTTCTTAGGAGCTCTGAGGCTTAGCGGGTCAAGGACCCTACTGATTGTCTAAATTTTTATTTTCGGTATATATGTTATCTGATGCATTTTCAACTAACCCCCCCCCCCAAAAAAAAAGATAAAAATTCATCTAAAAGTTAATTTGGGACCTAAAGGTTTAAGTTGGGATCTTTAACATTGCGTCTATGGCATGGGGAAATATTTGGTTCCGGGATGTTTAATTCGTATAAGCGAGGTATTCCGTTACCCGGTTAAGCAGGGACGACAGTATTGCAAAATATTTTATAATGATACAACTCTACTAATTTTATGTTTTTTTTCTACCGAGAAAGAAATATGCCCTTTGCAGAAAGCTACACTAAAAATGAATGTTGTTTTTACAGTATAATGCAGCTAATTTTATAGTAAAAACTAAAAATTGCTAATGTTACTGTAATAAACTAATTCCTAATTTAACGGTAATAAACTGTAATTTGCCAATTTTATAGAAATGAACCGTAAAATTGCTAATTTTACAGTTTATTACTGTTCATTTTACAGTTTTAAACTGGAACCTCTTCTGCCAGTATTATACCGTTGATTTTACAGTATAATACAGCTAACTTTTGCGGGAATAAACTGTAAAATTGTGGTAATGAACTGTAAAATTGCTGTTTTACAGTGCTAAACTATAAAATTGCTAATTTTCAGTTTCTTTCTGTGCATTTTACAGTTTTAAACTGGAATCTCTGCTGCCAGTATTATACTGTAAAAACAACAGTTTATTTTTTGCAGTGTATCACACCATTCAGTTTTATATTGTGACTTAAACAACCCAACTAAGAAGTACTTTGCATAATATATGTGTAATATATTACTTTTTCTCCAAAAAGTTTAACTTCTTGCGAGTTCAGAATATGCATTTCAATAAAATTATTCCATAAAATACGATATTTCATTCCTTCTGATACCTCATCATCTGATTGGCGTATCTTGAAAAGACATATTTTAAATATCGGACCATGGAAGCGAAAAACGAGGCAATAAATTTTATAGTATATCATAAAAAAGCGATAAGTTTCTTTCGCATCGTACAAACTGCCAGCTAAACTTTCCAAAAGACATCAATGGCACTTTTTAAGTTAAATCCTTCACACTCGCAAGTTCGAAAGGAGTCTTTTGGAAGTCTTGAAATTTAAAATTGGCAGGTTTCAGTCGGAAAAGATGGACCGTGGAAATATATCAGTAAATAAATATATTGTTGGAGAGTATGGAGAAGGTAATAAATAATTTATTTCGAATGCGTATTGCGACAGAAGTAAATATTGTCTGTTAAAGATGGATGCTCTCTCCAGATGACTTATGTCCTTAGGTTAATATAGTTATTTTAAGGTTAGAAATTGAACAATTTCTGTACGAACATGCATGCGACTTTTGAATTATTTGAATGAATGCAGTTGTTTGGTGCAACGAAAACAAAGTATTAATATAATACAGATTAATTAATAAGTAAATAAAGAAAAAAATGGCGTTGTTTTATTGTGCCCTTAGTTCAGCTTGTGCACATTTTATTATAGTAAAATCCCGCTAAAAAATGTGTTAAAACTGTTACTCTATGTTTTTATTTTGAAGTTGTCGGATTTCTACAAATAAGACAATTTCTAAATATTTATCATTTAGTTTTAAGTTTTAATAGAGGTTTTTGGGTAAGATTTCTTGAAATTTCTACACAATACTAACTGGAATTCCAATGAACTATAGGAGGAACTGAAAACTCTGGCTAATGACGGTTGAAAGAGTTAAAACAAACAACGCTATTGATTAGTAAAATGAAATGTTTAAAAAGAAAAGAGAAGAAAAAAAATACCGAAAATGTTTTGATACATCCTTTTCAAAATCAAATTTTTAGAAGCTATCCCAAGTTTAAGGTTAGAAATTGAACAATTTCTGTACGAACATGCATGCGACTTTTGAATTATTTGAATGAATGCAGTTGTTTGGTGCAACGAAAACAAAGTATTAATATAATACAGATTAATTAATAAGTACTTCGTTTTTTAAAGGTTGTAAAATGGTTATTAACGTTGTAACAACAGCTTAAAAACGTTCATAAAACGTTTAAAGGTTATTTGTGCTACCGGCGATGTTAATTGTTCGACGAAACGACTAGCAGTTATTATAGAGTTAAATTATTGGTTTTCAATGTAATGTTGCGTTGTAGGGTAATTATGTCTAAGCTTTATTGTGTAAATAAATTGTTTTAACAAGCAAACAAATATATTTATACCAGAAATGAGGTAAACTTATCCATCTTTGGCGTCAGTAAAATTTTAGCTGCTAAAAAGATGGGTTTGACGACCACTTCCTTAATAACGATATGTAAACATAAACATCTTTGCCCATGTGGAGTGAATGAGCAATTAAATAGAATTTGCAGTGTTCACTTAGCTGTGATGTAATTTTTCACGCTACGGAAAAAACATATTTTTGCGCCATGTAAGTTTATGTTTTGATCTTAATTAATGGAATTATGTTTCGTCTTTAATATTATAGTCATTATGATTAATGATAGATACACTGGAGTTAAGGTATTTGCAATGTACCAAATAGAATATTTCTCGACAAAAGCATCTTTTTTCTTACACTATTGAGCTGTGATTTTTTGAAAATAATTTTTTCTTATTATTTACATCAGTATGAAGAGTTATCAGCATGTTTCCCCTCTCACCATTTTGTTCATTTTATGTGTCTTTTAATTTATCAAACGTTAAAAATATTTTTGGATTTAAAGATTTATCTTGTTAACCCTACACTGCATGATTTTTTGTTCTCTGAAAGAACTATATACATTTTTCAATGTAATAAGAAAACATTGGAAAACATTTTTAAAGATTCAATTTTGAGGATAGATGGTTATATTTGCTTTAAAGATATTTAATACTTGCTTTTTATGCTTGAGTTGCCCTATGCTTGGTCAAAAGGAAAAATAGTCCATGTATCCAATTGGCAACGATATGCAGTGTTGGGTTAAAGATATTTTTGGCACGCACACACACATACACAATATCTATGCACACCTTTGTGTTTGTCTGTCAGTGCGTGGTCAAACAATTCATAATTTTTTAATGAATCTTGCACATATTTGTGCAGAAAACAGTAACGCTTGAGCAAGGATGGGAACAGGGGAGGGACGATGGGGGTGATCGCCCCTTCCTTGAGGGATTCATCGCTGGTAAATTTTCAATGCTGAATCTCAAAAAGGTATTTTTAGATTGTCTTTGATGTTATCCTATCTTTGGATTTAGACAATCTTTGATGGGAGGATCAGGGCTCTCCTCAGGATAGGATTCGCAATTGAAGTATTAAACATATGAGACCAACATTTTAAAACCAAGACGTGTAATGAAGGATGCGTAATAAAAGCAATCTAGATCCACTCTTGCTCTTGAGTAAATTGAAGACACAGCAAAACTTGATAGATAATTAGAGTTCAAAACTGTATAAAAAATAATAAAATGGTTAATGTTTTAGACAAAGAATTTTAAAATTAAACTATACACTGTCAAAAATGAATGTTGTTTTTACAACATAAGACAGCTAATTTTAGAGTAATAAACTAAAAATTGCTAATTTTACAGTAGTAAACTGTAAAATTTTCTAATTTTACAGTATATAGCTGCAAAATTGCTAATTTTACTGTAATAAAACTGTGTAATTTCTAAGTTTACAGTTTATTACCGTGCATTTTATAGTTTTTACTGGAACCTCTGCTGTCAGCATTATACTGTTGCTTTTACAGTATAATACAGCTAAATTTTGCGGCAATAAACTGTAAAATTGCTAACTTTACAGTAAGAAACTGTAAAATTGCTAGTTTTACAGTTTACTACTGAGCATTTTACAGTTTTAAATTGGAACCTCGGCTACTAGTATTATACTGTATAAACAACAGTTCTTTTTTTTTGCTGTGTAGTCTTAATATTGAGTTTTAGTTTAATGTTGCATATATATCATTTTCATGCATACAATTTCTAGAGCATTTTATGCGATACAAAAATTTGTAATGGACGTAAAACATAAACTCCTATTTTCATGAAATTTAATCAACTGTCAGACGAAACACTTTATCAAAGTATAAAATCACAAGCGCTGACACTTGGCTCCGATAACATCATTAAACTAAGATATTGCGAAAAACATTCTCGTTGGTGAATTACAACAGATGAGACAGGTAATAAATTAGACGAAACCATGGGGACGATAAAAATAGCAATAAATTTCACCCGTAGTCCTAAAGCTGTCAGCAACAGTAAGAAAAGGGCATTAATATCAATTTTAATTGCATAACTTGTGAAAATTGCACTGAAATCGAAAATTTGTATCAATATTTTAATTTTCGGAATTCTAAAATACAAGTGCAGTTTTGAGTTTTTAGTGCAAAAGTACTGAAGTTCTTAATATTGAATACGAATTTTAAAGAAAAAAATTCCCATCAATAAAATGTTTTACCATTTAAGGAATAAAAGCGAGAAAAAGTTTAACGTAAATTTATAATTAAAATAATAATAATAACAGTAATACTAATAATAATGCTAATCCGTCTATCTGTTTTTCATTTCTTTACCTTAACGTGGTTTTTAATTTGCCTGAAAAGAAATTCATTTTTTGTATTACTCTTATCAAAATAGTTATGGATTTTTAACGTAGTCGAAAAGAGTTTTTCAGTTTTTATTTGTTTCTCTCATTCTTTTATAAAAATATTTAGAAAATGAGCAAATACGTGCTGTAACTTGACATTAAAAGTTATTTTTTCTTTGTTCTGTAGTTACACAGACTTACATATTGATGTATTAAGTAAGAACCAGCAATACAAAATGCAGGAAAAAAAATAATTCTGCTGAAACATTTTTGAAACCGGTTGTGTATGGATAATTATTATTATTATGATGATGATTTCAATGAAATTTCATTAACTGCGTAGTTTTAACTATTTTGAAGCAAATTCTATTCATATACTTTCAAACAAATTTATTAAATAATTTCTGATATCAACTATTTCTTCTTTTGATTGCTTTGACTTATTACTGTAATGCCAAAACACTCGTTCTGAACGTATAAGTTATTAGACTCAAAACATAGCAGGTATCAACTACCAAAAGGTACGCTTTTTAAAGTGTTTTTTAAAATCTTTTTAAAGAGCAAAAAACAGCCGATTTGGTTTAAAAAAAAAATAAAAAACATGAAAAACATCATTTGCATCCCTAGTTGAAAAAAAAAGTCTGTTCACTTAAAATCTATTTATCTTGGACGTATTTGTAGTTTCACCTTTAAATTCGTCTGCTTTGTGGTAATACCTCTTCGCTTTCATTATTTTTTTCAAACAGCTTTACCTGCTAGAAGATCATCCTTCCTTGTTTGAAGGATTTGACTCATCATCCTTCGGCTTTTTAAGATTTTTTTTTTTGTTTAAATTAATACCTGTTCTGGAGTAAAAGTCAAAAGAAATTTACGAATCATAAAGATATTGCTCGCTATAAACAGGGTTTTCTCGTTAAAAGCTTAAATTAACCGTAGACTTAACATTGTGCCGACCAAGTATGTCTGATTTTCTATTTAAGTCTAGGTTGTCGTTAAACCAATGCTTTTTATAGATAGTGCTTAACTGCATGAACCGAAGGAAAAAAAAACAATTGAATTTTGACACATCAAATCCAAATTATGTTTTTCGGAATGACGAATAGGGTTAGAGGTGTGTGTAGGCGCGTGCGCGTGTGTGTTTAAGCGTGTGTGTGTGTGTAGGCGGTCATGTGCGTCTGCTCCTTCCCCAACATGCCCAGCATGGTGGTACACAGAGACGCACCCTGTTGCAGACTCCGTATCGCTACATCACTATGTGATGCTTATCCTTCCGTCAGGCTCGTCATTTAAAGTTTTTCCGGGGGGGGGGGGGTCAAAGGTGGCAACACAATCCAATTTCATTCGAAAATAACAAAAAACGTGCCCATTTATATGTAAATGCATTGATTTCTCAAAGTCAGGGGGGGGGGGATGCCCCCTGACCCCCTTAAATGAAGTGCCTGCTTTCCGTTCAAAAATAAGTTTTTCAGTTACATTAAATCTTCATGAGGCCGAATTTTAAATCATTATGAAACTGATTTTTGGGAGGGTTTATGTGTTGTCTATCTTACACATATTAGTTTCTCGGAAGCATCCTTCCATGGCCAATCAATTCTGATATTAATTGAGCAAAAAAGAAAAAAAAAACCATTTTTTTTTGAACATACCAGCATAAAAATTAATCACAACAGTGTAATTTAACAATTTTTGTAAGCAAAAGCAGTTTTCCAATTTAAAGCTGCTAGAGGTTTAACTACCTTTTCAATTATAGAAAAAAGCTTTCCAGTATAGTCGGCACTTCCAGAGATATCCATCATCTCCAGTGTTATCTCTTAAACTTCACGGGAAGGAAAAAGGAAAAAGATCTATGCAACGGAAGAGAAAAAAAGCGCGATCCATCAAAAAATACAGTCTCTTCTTTCTAACCCTCATAAGACTGTTGCTTATAAGATTTTCAGAGCGATTCGCGTTTATTGTTTACCTTGTTGGCTATGTATATTGCACCAAGGTTTAGGGCCGTAATCACTCAACCCTGTGTCAAAAAGAGCTGCTGCGGGAGGCAAATATCTATTTCGTTCTTTTACTTGACGCCTTTTATTTTTGCCGTTTTGTTATTACTTTGGACTCAACTGAAAATAAGAATACATCATGTGAGGATAAATGTTGTGAATAATGGTTATTTGCATGTTCTTTTATTCGTAATTTGTTGAATTTGGTGTTCATTCCATAATTTCAGCTTCACATTATCGTAGTTCTGTTGTAACTTTACCTGTAAGTTGTCTTTCCTGCTATTGCATCATTTTTGGCGAGAAATATCTCGGTATCGCCGAATTTGGCTTCATTTGACATTTCGGACTTGACTTGCAAATAGTGGTTATTTGTAATGAGTGTTCTGTACACCCTTATAATGAATGTACACTTGTAACATTTGCATTCTGTATGAGGTTCCCCAAAAAAATTCTCAAATGAGAAATCACTGAAAAGATGCAGAAACGTCCTTTGCGAACATAAAATAGCGTGTGACAGAATCTTTTAAGCTAAGTCTCCTCTTGTTCACTACTGTGAATGTGTTTCGCTCTGTTATCTATTTGAATGGCTGTTGTGCATTTTGATTTTAATACGCGAAGCACTGCTAAGTATGCAGAGTGTACTGGATCTGCTTTTGCTCTGTTATAAATAGTTGCAAAAATTTGTAAATAAACTTATTGTGCTTTTATCAAGATTGAGATCTTCATTTAAGAAAGTTTGAAGGTGCGACCGACTCATAACAATATACATTACGTGAATCAGAAGAATAGAGCATGTAAAATGCTTTTTAGCCTACTTTCCCGTTAAAAATAAAAGAAAGACGAAAAAAGTATTAAAAGTAGCTTAATGCATCTAAAAAATATAGCCAAGTCCAAAAAATATCGCCAAGTTAAAAAATATCGCCAAGTCAAAAAAAAATATCGCCAAGTGAAAAAAATAAAAAGGTAAAATGAATATCGAAAAATTAAAAATTTGAAAGTAGGGTATTGAGATGGGGAATTTGTGTGTCGTCGGTCGGTCGGTCGGTCGGTCGGTCGGTCGGTCGGTCTGTCTGTCCCCCCCTAATAACTTTTGAATGAACAGTCCGATTTGGACAAACTTTTTTTTGTTGGAAAGATCTCGGCGAGTACAGCTCATTCCCATATTTGATTTTTTGATTTGAACAATTTTTGGTTCAAATTTGAGCCGTTCAAACAACCGGTCCCGCGATACTAACTTTTTAATAACAGTCCGATTTGAACAAACTTTTTTTTGTTGGAAAGAACTTTTCAAGGATACTTCATTCCCGTATTTACATTTCCGATTTGAACAATTTTTCGTTCAACATTGAACCGCTCAAGCAAGCTGTCACCCCTAATAACTTTTGAGTAAACAGTCCGAAAAAAAAATGACTGACTGTGCAGACGATTTTTTGTTTATTTATTCATTTGTTTTATTGAATTTATTATTATTATTATTATTATTTTTGGCAGACGATTTTTTTTTGTAACAAAAATGTTTCATTCACCAGGGCATTTTATTCTTTATTTATATTTAACAACTGGCAACGGATTAAAAGTGAAATTCGAGACATTTTATCAACGGACGAGTTTTTTTTCTTTTTTTTTTCTTTCTTTGATAAAATGTGTTTTGATGTACTTTGTACTTTTAATTTTTTTTTTTTTTGAAAACAATTGAGGAATTTTTCTACGGAAGAACTGTAACAGTTACATTCTTTAAAAGGTGCGACAAAACTTTATTTATTCATTTATTTACTTTTTATGTGTCTATTTCATCTGATGAGAGGGGTATATTTTGCTTTTAGAAATCAGCTTCAAGTGCTAAAAAGGTATGTTTGACATAATTTTTAGTCTTAGATAATCAAGAGAATAATGATCAGATGCTAGAATGCCGATGTCGATGTACGGGAAAGTAGGCTCGTTTAGTTCTTGACAGAACTTCTTGTTAATTATTGTAGGTTTTATATTTGATGCAACCAGAAATAAAATAAAGGGTACACGAGATCACGGGAAAAACTTTTGAGAAGAACGAGAGCAAAGTTCATAATACTCATGCTGGTTTCTTTCTTAGCTATGCTGAACAGCAACAGCTAAAAGTTTGATTAACATCTTCATGAGTAAAATGGGAGAACGTGTATAAAAGTACAAATAAACACATTTAAAATGAGCAAAAAAATCAGAAAACAGTTGTTTCAAGGCTACAAAGTACAAGCCTCTTTATCAGTGCATAAAAACGAAGAATGGTTCACATTAGGGATATACCGATAAGCAAATTGGCCAATTACCGATTACCGATTAATCGGCGCAGTCGATAAGTGATCACGATTATTATTTTTGATCATACTAACTTCTCCATCACTTTTTTCCCTTTCACAATTTCGATTTTAGCAATAGTTACTAATTTATTTCTGACAGACGATTAATTTTTCTAATTTTCCCAAAAAGTTGCACTTTCAATGTAATTTTATGTGATGTAAATTTGTCTAAATAATTGATAGCCATTTAATCCAAGACTTTCATTTTTTATGAAAATTATAGTCATCTAAAAGCGCTGTGTTAAAGGAGAAAAATAGCGATACATGAAAACAGTTGCAATATTG
This sequence comes from Uloborus plumipes, assembly GCA_038373865.1. NCBI lineage: Eukaryota > Metazoa > Arthropoda > Arachnida > Araneae > Uloboridae > Uloborus > Uloborus plumipes. The sequence continues at coordinate 66,302 of JAXGGA010005484.1, forward strand.
TTTCTATGTGTTTTCAGAAAATTACATATGTTTACTAAAACAAATGTATTTATCATAATTTCTTGTAAAATAAAAAATATTTGTACCCGCCGATTAATCGAATTATCAAGATATAGAATCGATTAGAAATAATCGGCAAAATGGCTGATTATGGCTGATTAATCGCTACTACCGATTAATCGGTGCATTCCTAGTTCACATGTCCAAAACCAACGGTCAAGTGAATGAGAAATGAGAGACGAATAGAAGTAAGTAAGACCCAAGGAGGGGGAACCGGAAACGATTACGTCAACAGAACAACAGAGCTAATATTTAGAAAAGTGCCAATTTGAGTCCCAAGGGAATTTTCACTAGTATTTCAATAACTAGTTAAAAAAATAATTTTCCCCAGAAAGAAGATAAGGTTCTGCTTTCATTTCATCTAATAACATCAGAAAAAAATTTTTTTTTCTTCAGAAAATATTGTTTTTATACAGCAAAAATCAGATCGGTAACGTGTCCCAAGTAGCAAAGCTTAGCATGCAAACAGGTCATGCGCACTTTCTAACTTCCCAAAAAAACGCACTTGCACAAAAAACGATTCTATTTTTACCCCTTTGTTAATATTTTACTTCATTTTTGTTTTAATCGTTTTCTGATTTTCTAGCCGATGCGAAATAAGCGTGTCCCAAGTTCCGCCGTCAGAGTGGTAACAATAACTTCCGATCTATGTTTAGGCTCCCAAAATCATTTCCTGCACCAAAACCACGTGATACTGAGTACCTGGCAGGATGTTTTATCGAATCGTAATTAAAAATTTGCATTTCTGCATCTAAAATTGTAGGTAAGATTTTTTAAAGTGATTTTATAAAATGTGTGTCATTTGAGTCATCAGATCGGTAACACGCTCTAAAATGCGCAGTTTTTATTATTTTAAAAATTATTTAATATATAAGTATAGTCCTTTAATGCAAGTGAAAAAACCACGTGTTTGATTTTGGTTTAGTGCGATCGACTCGGAAATAAAAAAATAACTTTGTCAGTTTGTCAGATCGGTAACAGTCAGAGCGGTAACATTGAAAAACAGCGAATATGTTACAGAACTAACTCACACGTTTCAGAATTATAAAAAGCAAAATTAATAGGTTTTAGCCATAGATATTGAATATTTTTGTTCTTAAAAAATGAAAAGCAATGAGTTTCAGTACAATTGCTTCATTTGTGGTTTGTATGACCTAACAATAGAAGTTAGTAAAATAAGAAAAATTGACACTGCAGAAATTAAGTTAATTAATTATTATTATTTTATTTATTTATTTTTTTGGTGCTTCAATTTCTCATAACTTCGCTAAATAACTAGATAATAACTAGCATGCTAAATTTGAATTTCTGATCAAGAAATTAAATTTCCTGTTACTAATTAAAGAAAAGCAAGCAGCAGAGTTGTGTGTTGCAAAAGTTGAAGTTGTGTGTTGTTTCAAAACAAAACAAATGTTTTATTAGCTTGGATTTGGTAATCTCATAATTTATTTTATCTAAAAACCTTATCGCTCATTCTTATTTCCAAGAAATGCTTTTTTATTATGAAATTTGATTTTTTAGCCTAATATATATATTTTAATATAATTATCTTAATTCTATGTTAAAAATGCAAGGAAATGATATCATATTTAGAGATGTTAACGAAGACTGAAAGCATAAACTCAAATATGTAGCTCATATTAACATCAGATCTGTAACATTCATCAGATCTGTAACGGCTTAAAAGTGAGTAATCTAAAGAGGGGGTAAATAACTTCCTTGACCTCCCCCCTTTTATTTTCTTGCATTTAGACCCAATTTAGACTTAAAATCCAATATTAGTTTTTTTCTGCAAAAAAAATTTTTTTTCAGAAAACTCCAACTTCAAATTGGCACTTTTCTAAATATTGGCTCAACAAACATATCTGTACTCAGGAAAATGTCATAGTCTAAGATCCCACTAGGGTTGACCCACCCTCATCGTGTTTCCTAAAAGTATTAACATTAATGAAGAGTAAAAGTTGCGAATAAAACGCTAAAGTAAAAGTTTCTTCCTGCTTCAGATCCCTAATAAATGTTGTCAGGGGCTAAAAGGTGCCAAAAAATGACTGATTTACCCTCATCGAGTTTCCTGAAACTGTTAACATAAATGGAGGGTAGAAATTGCAAAAAAAAAAAAAAAAAAAACCCTGAAAATATAAGGTTGTCTACTTTTTTCGGATCCCTGATCAGGGTTGTCAGGGGCTGAAAGGTGCACAAAAAAAAAGAAAAAAAAAAAAAAAACCGATTGATTTACCCTCATTGAGTTTTCTAAAACTGCTAACATAAATGGAGAGTAGAAGTTATAAATAAAACAACAATATAGGGTTATCTACTTTTTTCGGATCCCTAATCAAGGTTGTCAGGGGCTAAAAGGTGCTAAAAATAACTGTTTACGCTCATCGAGTTTCTTAAAACTGTTAACATAAATGGAGAGCCGAAGTTGTAAATAAAACGACAATAGGGTTGTCTACCTTTTTCGGATCTCTAACCAGGATTAAGCCAACAGTTTATTTTTTTCAGAGTAGCAAAGTTTACTGAGATCTTTTTCATTTTCATACCAGCCTCTCATTTCTTGGCGTTTCCTTGGCATTGAATACTTGGACACTTCTGAGCTATATTTGATGACTTACATTAAGCTCTATCTGATAGCTCCACGTATCGAGTATCTTGAAGCAACATATTTCCTCTCCGACTCCGTTGAAGTCGTGGAGCGGGGCAATAAATTTCTAAGTATATCATAAAAAACAGCAATAAATCTCCTTAGCAACTTTAAAAATACCAAATAATCTTTGTAGAAAAGATCGATACCACTTTTAAAGTTGAACTTTTCACCCCTGCCGGAAATTGTCGTACGCTTGGCGTGGAAAAGTCCAAGAGAAGCTGAAATTTTAAATTGACAACTTCCGTATGATGAAGACGAATAGCTGAAATGTGGCAGAAAAGAAAAATATAGAAGGACAGAGGCTTCGTTTATTTTTGCGCCTTTGGTGAGTGATTTATTCATTAGTTTAAAAAGAAGTATAGTTAATAGCAATGGCCCCGTCTCCGATTTTAACTCCTATTAGAGCTATAAGTATGTTGTTGAGTTGAATATAAAATATTTTTCTTATTGTTTCTGTTGTTAATAAAATTATTTAAGTGAGCCTAAGATTGTCATAATTAGGCTTTGATGTTTTTTTAAATAATTTTCTGACCAGGTGTATTTGTATAAAAACATTTTATATTAGAACATTTAAAAATAATTTTATTCCTTGAACATCAACGATACTACTTTTAATCATCAGTTTTGAAGTCGGTTCCTAAACAGTTAAAATCATTCGTACCCATTTTGAATGAAAAAGAACTCAAATTGAGAAGGAAATATTTGTATTCATTTTGAAAAACGTAAACGAAGAATAGGTACGAATGATTTTATTAACTGTTTCCGCACCGACTTCAAAACTGATGTTAAAAGTAATAGTATCAATGGTGTTCAAAGAATAAAATTATTTTTTCACTTTTTAGAGCAATTTTCAGCTGTGTCGGTTCTACTTTTTTTCTAAAATATTTCTTATTTCATGCATCAAAGGAGTTGCACAACAGTAAAACTCGTGTAAAAAAAGTCGGAGATAGCCAAATTAGACATTTTGGTTGCCACACGCTCGTACGTTGTACATATGGATTTACAACTACTATTCATAATAATAAGAATAATAATCTTTCCTGACCACAGCGTTTGAAAAAATATAACAAAAATGAATATAAGTACTGAATACTCTACACCTTTAGCCTTTGTATGGTATAACGTATTAATTCTACTACGACAATATATACTAGAAAGAATAATAAATGTGCATCACCAGATGTAAGAGTTTATCAAGCATATACATACCTATAGCTTAAGAGATTAAGTTGATCTTTTCCGTCTTTAAGGAAGGCGCTTCCATGATGCTTCTAAGAAAAGATTGCATTATCAATAAAGCTTCTGGGAGGTAAGGATTCGTGAATATTTTGTTTCTCTCCTCAATATAATGTGAGAGATTTGAGACAGAATCCTGAAGGATTCGGCGCAAATCTTGTACAGTTTTCTTTTACTTTGTTACTTCTTAGAGCAATAATGACTAATTAGTCTGCTAAGTAGATCTTAGAAGCAAAGGAGTTTAATCTGTGGGCGGAAAAATAGATCTAAATGAGCAATTTCGTTTTTCTCCTAATCTAGCTGCGTTACCCTGTGTTACATGGTTAGTCAGGGAGCAACTGGTTTTCCGTGCGGTTTTTGTGATACAATTATGGGAGTTAGTTTTTCTGAAAGGTATTGACACGGAGAAGACGAATTCGGATGTTGCCACCCCCAAAAATAGTACAGGGGGTGTGTGAGGTGGCTAAAGTTACAACAAATGGCTTCCTTAAAATACCCATATCTTCATTATTTATCGAATAAAAAAAAGGAATGAAAAGTAAAATATAGGGAAGTTGAAAGAATGTAAAAATAATGTATAAAAGCACTATTTAAAAAAAAAAAACTTCCATGATTTGTGAAAAATCATCCTGCCCCTTAGAAATTTCATGCTCAGGGCACAGGCCCTGGTGCCCTTGTAATAAGCAGGGCCTGGTAATAACGCTTCAACACTTTCATTGACTGCTACGATACTATCATTAGCATTGCAAGAAAATCGGTTTGTTTTAAGCAGCAATCGTATTTCAGCTCGTCTGATTTATAACATACAACAGCATTTAAACAACATACAAGTCCCACTTGAGTATCGATCCGATCCGCTGTATTCAAACATCTGCATCTGATGTTTATATTTTCCTTTATGTATGTAAATGGGTCACATCGTAAACGTATCTCCAAGTATTCTCAGCACTAATAACGCCGATTTTCTCCTTAATGCGAAGGATCCTTCAATCCTTTCGTACTGTGTCCATAACAACGCTCTCCGACTCTTTTAGAACGGAATGTAAAATGGAATTGATCATGGCTACTGGCCAAAACGCTGAATGGTCAAAACAAGCGATTCTTTTCCGAAGACTTTTAACTTTTCGTGTACTCAACCATTTGCGAAGAAAGAAATCGCGAGAGGGAGAAAGAGTACCGTGGATTTATAGCTTTGTCAGTCAAAATAGAGGCTGAAAATGCAGGCTGTGTTACTTTTTTCCATAAAACAGAAATGGAAGGAAAACAAGAAATTGAATTAAACTGATCAATCCGTAACTGACAGCTTTCTTAGCGAGTAAATTTGTTACTAAAATTTCCCTCGGGTAATATTCGAAATATGGTGAAGGGTTAACATGATAGTTTATATTTGTATACTGCAGCCGGAAGGTGGAAGGTCAATATTTGCAAGAAAAAGTTCTTGAGATATTTGAAGAAACGCGTTATGTATTCCGTACCGATAATAAGGAAATTTTTAAATCTGACATTTTCTTCATGGCTTTTTTCAGATGAAACCTTTTTATACAAGCTTCTACAATTAAGCTGAAGCACAATAAAAAAAAAAAAAAAAAAAAAAAAAAAAAAACACGGAAATTACGGTCAAAAACTGAAATCTATTACAATTTGCCATGGCTCAAAAAACAAGAGGAAAAAAGTCCAAAATATTCTTATGTGTAAATAATTAGAAAATACTGCTACTTTAAAAAGAAAAAAAAAGAATTGGTTCATCGAATGCTTTTAAAATAAGAAAAAAAATCTTAGTTAAAAAAATCTTCTTTGGTAAAATGCCTCCAAATCTTCAGTTCTTCAAACGAGGCAGAAATGTTCAGTTTGAAGCAAGCATTATAATTTAGTTTTTATGTTCACTACACACAATGTCCAAGATTAAACGAAGTAACTTTGTTTCTCTGCGACAGTATCCTTATAGCAGAAAAACTTGAATTACAGAAAACTGGACACAGAGACGAGCAACAATTCATGAAATCTGTTACGAAGGCAAGTCATCTTAGTCGATAAAAAAATGTTTTGAGGTAAAAAAAGTTTTTATTTGTATCGTTCCTTTTTTTTCCATAAATTCTACGATGCACGGAATTAGGGAAATTGTTCAAGTCAATGTCATGTTTTATTATATGAAAATTGCAATAAAAAAGAAGCGACAACTTATATCAGTCAGATAGATTAGTTTGTAGCTGTCTACCTTTGCTTCTGATAACTGCCCTCTATGTTTCTTTATTTCGTTCCGACTGCATAACATTCAGACATTTTTTGTTGTTCGTTTGATTTTCTCTATGCCAAAATTTGTTCCAATTACAAAAATGCTCAAATTGAAGTGAAGAGTAAAGTTGATGTAAAGTCAATAAAATAATTAGTCAAAATATAAGAAATCTAACTTTTCATAAGAACTCCAGGTCCCCTAACTTATATTTACTACATTAGTACGACCAATACTCTTGGAGATATGAAACGCAGCGTTTTGTGGACTCACAGCATTTTACCACCACTGCATTTTACACTCGCTGTCCATTGCACCGTTTGGAGAGAGGGGGGAGGGGATAAAGTTGCATTGTGGCTTTAGTGGAATGACAACTTGCCGAAAAGGCGATACGTTCCAATCTCATTTTTGGCATTGGACTTGAAAACTTTCAACTCGAATAAAATCTTCAAGTTATAATCGCAAATCTTTCAAAATTTTTGTGTTGGAATCGTTTTTCAACGTAGATTGTTGCCCTAAACATAAATTAATTGATCTGGAGTCCGTATGAAAAGTTACACTTCGCATTTTTTAACTTTTTTTTTCGTTTCATGCTTTCAACATCTTATTTCAGCTCTTCATTTTGCGCATTTTTGTGGTTGGAAGTATGCACTTAGGACGATCTGTTGCAAAAATAAAGGTTCTGCAAGGTAAAATGGAATACCCTGTATATCAACCTTTTGCTAAAACGGTAAAACGATAATTTGTTTAGGGTTTTATTTGAGGACAGACATTTTATAAGAAGAGCTTTTTGCACAGAATGAATGCATCGTGGGCATAAAAGTGTTGTTTAAAATTACATTTTAAGAATATCATTGAAAGATGCAAAATCATAATTCTAGCATTTAATGGAGAAATTTAGACCTTTTTATCTAAAATACAGATGATTTGAAAAATTGAATTTTGGAATTTAGAGGAAAAAACCAAATGGTTAGAAAATGAGACTAAGCGCACTTACTACATTTATTAAATGATGTCTTGTAAAAGTTCTTAATGAAAACTCTCTTCCAGAAAACGTGACACAAGCTTGAGCGATTGATCCAAATTCGATGTATCGTGTAACGAATAAAAAATAAATAAATAAGTTGGGTAACTTCTGACAGTATCATAAAATGCAACAATAACGAAGATTCCGAGGGAGAAACATAAGACATTTGCTTGATGGATTGCTGTTTTTTTCCCCTATTGTGAATATATTTTCTTACAAATTCTCATTTCTTTTGCTGCTCTTCTCCAAAAAGTGCATAAGTGTATATGAACGGTTTCTCTATGTCATATGTACACATCTACAAAAAAAAAAAAAAAAAAAAAAAAAACTTACTTGCAATACTTTATGTATAATTTTCTAAATAGCATTGTTTTCCCAGAATAAATTCTAGACAAAAATAATAATGATAATGACAGTTATATTTTATTGGAATATGATAACTAACAGTATTTGGACTAATGAATTCGTGTTTTTAAATCTACTTTAATTGTTTTCTCTTCGTTTAAGGGTGAATATCAGGAAAAGTGCTAATTTAAGTCACAAATGAATTTCTCAAGCACTTCCAAATAAAACCAAAGATTTTTCTTTTCTCATACAGTAAACTGCGTCGCACATACAATCCATGACAAAATTTTCAGGTTTTACTTTAATTTGACAATAGAACTCTTTTTATTGCCTCAATGTCATGTCGGCAGCGCGTCACACATTCGAATCGCAAAGTTCAAAAAAATCCTGTGGATTATAAAACATCGCAGCAGAAACAAATACAAAAGAAAATAACGTGTTTTATGTTCATCTATGACGATTAATTCTTGTGTTACAGATAAAATGAATTTAGATCGATAAAAAATAGCAATTTCTGCTTGTCACAAGTTTTCATAACATGACGAGTGAGCCAACTTCCGAAATGATAAAATCGAGACAAAACATTTTTTGGCGCCAAAAAATTACGCTGAGTGAAGCTCTAATATGTGATGTTTCAGTTCCGATAGAAAATTTTCACTTCGGCTGCATTGAATTACCGGTAAGATTTTTTCAATCTTGACTTTACTGTTTCTACCAAATGAAGTGTCATGTCGGCAGCGGAAATTAAGACACAAAATAAATTAATTTTTCAATCTATTTTTGCATAAAGGAAAAGAAACCTATCGCCATGGACACAATAGAGTGTTTTTATTTTCGAAGCTTTAATTATGGATGTTCAGCTATCATATTACGGGAATTTTGTCATGTCGACAGCGGTCATGTCGGCAGCGCCGAAGTAGAAGATATTTGTTACGAAACTGATGCTTGCGTTACCGATGTTTTTTCGCAATTCTTTCTTCGTGTTATGAGTTGAGTTTTAAAGAACAAAGATAATTTCAAGTGCATCGTTTTTCCTGCCAAATTTTCAGCAGTGTATTTATTGTTTTTTTAAATGCTTCAAAAACAATAATTTTTTCGCAAAATTTGAGTTTTCAATCAAAATTATTGCCATTTTTTACCCTCTTTTCTTTTACATCAATATTCAGACCTTCGTTCGTAACTACTGCACCCAAAAATATAATTTGTTTTAAAATGGAAAACTTACGAACAGTTTAGTGCAAATCTCCCTCCCCCGCCAAACTCTGACTGTCTTGAATTAATTTCGTTTTTTAAGATTGTGTTAAGAATTTTATTTTATTTTGATTTTTTAACTACTAACCTATTTATCTGTTTGAAAAAACTTTGTTGCACTAATTTAAACTTTAACTAACTTTTAATTAGTCTCTAATTTTATTTATGAAACAGAAAAGCGTTCAGGATATGTAAATATTATTATATTCTAAGTAATAATATTTCTTTTTAAACATAAAAGGTAGTGAAAGTTTTACTTTTGTACACTAAGTGTGAAATCTGTAATATTTGTCAGTTCGGTAGCATTCTCATCATGTCGGTAACGCTCAAAGACAATCCCCCTAAAAGGGGGGTAAATGTTCACATTGACCATGCCCCGGATTTTTTAAAAAAATTGTTACTAATGTGTATTTGAAATACCCTATTAATTTTATTTTCTGAGTATCTTTAAAAATTGAAAATTTCCATGGTCAAATTGGCACTTTTCCTAATATTCACCCTCAAATGTTTTTTAATTGTTTTATCTCTTTAAAAGATGTATTTGAATTTATTGGAGATAGAGAGAGATAGATAGATATATATATATATAGAGAGAGAGAAAGAGAGAGAGAGAGACAGAGAGAGAAAAAATAGGTACATTTAGCTCTGAGCAAAGTTTTTTTTTAGGGAAAAGACAAAGAAACAGCTAATGATATGAATTTAAGAAAGTCTCAAAACTGAAATTAATAGCACTTATGACTCCTGAGCGAATTTATGTAATATTTCTACCAAAAAACTGGTATAAAAAGACAGCAAATCCCAACTTTGAAGAAATATTCATGAATTAGACACCCCAAGGATCCAAAACTCGTCTGTGCCGAATTTGGGAGAATTAAGTTCTACGGTCTTCTATAGGCCTTCAATGTTACGTTTTATTAGTTGCAGAGATTGCAGACAGTTTACGATGTTTCACAAGAGAAAGGGATTTAATAAACGAAAAGGATTTATTAAACAATTCTTTACCAAAGCTTTATTTGTCAAGTTTTATTTCTTAGCTGTAAAAGATAACTGCTTCTTTACTTTTTGCACTGCAAAGATTTCTAAAAACCCCTATTTGAACAACATTACACAATTCAGCTCGATTGCGTTAAACATACAGAATAAAATATTTTAATAGCACATTTTTTCAAAACTTTCCAAATGATCTGTTTAATGTACTGAAAAAGAAGAAAAATTGAGTCACCACACTTATTTCTATTCAGCATATCACTGAATACTTTCCCTTAACTAGATCTTAACATTTTGTTATGAATGTGAAAACATAAAAATAAACATGTTTTCTTTTTAAAATGTCTTAAAATATGAAGAACATCAAAAAATCTAGTCAGAAGACTCATTTGAAATTTAAAGTACACTGCGAAAAGGAACTGTTGTTTTTACAGCATAATACTGGCAGCCGAGGTACCAATTTAAAACTGTAAAATGCACAAGAATAAACTGCAAAACTAGCAGTCTTACAGTTTCTTGCTGTAAAGTTAAGAATTTTACAGTTTATTGCCCGTAAACTTCAGCAATATTATACTACAAAAACAACAATATAATACAGGCAGCCGAGGTTCCAGTTTGAAACTGTAAAATGCACGGTAATAAACTGCAAAGTTAGCAATTTTACAGTTTGTTAATGTAAAATTAGAAATTTTTACAGTTTATTAAAAAAATTAACTGTATTATACTGAAACAACATTCATTTTTTAGTGTAGAATAGTAGCAAATCTTTTTAAAGCATTTTATTTAATGTGATCAAGCGAAATTTTAAGCGTTTTTGTTTTACGTTTTCAAGGTTTTAAATGCGAGTTCAACTAAGAAAAATTTGTGCACACCAAAAAAAAAAAAAAAAAACCTCAACGTTTTAGGAATCGAAAAACGGAGTAAAATCCCACGTTTACCTGATGCTTAATTTTATGTTTAATAAACGACATGGCAGTGGCACAGACAGCAGTATTGTTTGTAATCTCGTTCTTGGGGTTGTTTTCTAAATACTTTCATACACGCAACTAGCCAATCAAAAATACTCAAAGTAGAAGTTGCGTGACAAACCCACATCTTACACACGACAAGTTTGGGGAAATGTTAGAAAAACTGAAAACTTTCAGCTAGAAGCAAAATACTTCGGCAGAGTTTGTGGCGAAAAAAAAAAAAAAATCTGTTTTCCAGTAGCAAGCGTTTTGGAATTTCTTTAAAGATCGGAAATACAAATATTTAAATATTTTAATATTCTTTTCGTTCTATTTATTGTTTGTACGGATAAGAAAAATTTCAGCCAACAGAAATCTTTCTTTTGTTCATTTCCGTTAATATATTTGTATTTATGCACACCAAATATATTATTTTGAAGTGATTTTCTAGTATTAGTTCCTGAAGATTTGGAATTATACATTAGGGTGGGCCGAAAATGACTTTTTTTTTTTTTCGATGACGAGGTATGCGGAAAAGGTGCCATTGGGGGCACAAAGCACTCACAAAAAATTTGATTTTTTTTGCACAATTTCTTGATCTGCCGCAATCGCCTTGAAGTTTCGAAAAAATGCTAATTTTTGATGTTTTTCGTAAAATTTGTCAAAATTTTTTTAAAATGTTTTCAGTGATATTTGTAACTTAAAATGTACTATTAGGGGCACTAAGTTCACATAAAAAATTTGAATTATTTTGCTCCATTTCTTGATCAGCCATAAACGCTTGGGG